>JAXIVD010009891.1:0-10000 GCA_036785275.1 Cancer borealis
GCTATGTGTTTTTATATTGGTATTATTATTATTATTATTATTATTGTTGTTGTTATTGTGTGCTTCATGTTTTTGCTATTATCATTATATTATTGTTGTTGTGAGTTAATTTGTTTATTCATATTGTTTATGTCCCTAGATGAAGTAAAATCATTATCATTATTATTATTATTATCATTATTATTATTATTATTATTATTATTATTATTATTATTATTATTATTATTATTATTATAGTCTGTTCGTGGGTAACTTTCAACCTTGCCTCGCCACTGTTTCATAACTATACACAAACAACACTAACTTAACTATACTACTATAACTATACTACTATAACTACACTACCATCTACAATACTATTATATAACTACACTTGCAATACATCACGGGGACAGGATCAGTGGCAGAGGATTGAAACACACACACACACACACACACACACACACACACACACACACACACACACACACACACACACACACACACACACACACACACACACACACACACACACACACACACACACACACACACACACACACACACACACACACACACACACACACACACACACTGCTTCACGCTGATCAAACCAACGGAAATGGAATCCAAATCTTTATACATGTTTTTCCCCAATACATAACTGGGTTGTTATGTCGTTGTGGTATTAACATCGACACACGCATATGTCATGTTGGTTTTAATATGTGTATGTGATAAATGAAAAAAGGAAGGGAGGCTGTGTTGAGGTGAATGTGTTAATAGTGGAAGGTGTATGTCATCACCACTATCATCACCACCACCGTCATCACCCTCGTCATCACCACTATACCACTACAGTCAATATGGTGGTGCTTACATCCTGCTGCTATCCCTGTCTTCTATCACCACCACTACAACACCACCACAACACTACAACAACACCACAGTCCTCTACCGCACCACTTAACCTAACGTATATTTTCATGTCTCAAATAACACTTTTTTTTCTATATGTATGTATCTTTTTATTTATTTGTTGCGAGAGAGAAAGAAAGAAATAAGAGAAAGAGAGAGAAAAAAGAAAACTGAGAGACTGACTGACTGATACGTTATACAAAAGATAAATAATTTTCCTTCTCACTCCCTCAGTCGTCCCTCGAAATATTATTATTACATTATTCTCTCTTACTAATTAGCACAGTTATTATTATTTTTCAACTCACATCCATTTAACCACTTAATTATGATGTTTTTCCCCTTTCATTCTTTCTTTCATTCTTTCTTTCTTTCTTTTTTTTCTCGTACAGTTCAATCAATCATCAAGTATTTCAGTGTTCAATGGACCGTTTTTTGGTCAGTCAGGCGTCGAGGCTTCAAGAAATGTGAAATGACGTAAATTTTTCTCGATACCATTTTCAAGTTGTAATATTTTCATTTTATTGTGTGTGTGTGTGTGTGTGTGTGTGTGTGTGTGTGTGTGTGTGTGTGCGTGTGTGCGTGTGTGCGTGTGCGTGTGCGTGCGTGTGCGTGTGCGTGTGCATGTCTGCGTCTGCGTCTGCGTCTGTGTGAGTGTGTGTAAATGTGTGTGTGTATCATCGTATCGCTTTAGTGAGATTATTTCAAACTGCGAGCGAAGTGTTCACTGCCAGATGGAATGCTTCCCTTCCCCCATCGCCGCCTCAGTGGTGCAGGCGCGGCGGTGGGGTTCGAACACTGTCGACTTCTTCCCACCACGTGCCGCCGCGGTGAAACTCTACGGATATTACATCAAATATTTCACTACCATATCGGTGTTTCAATACATTGCAGGAATACGTGAAGCAAAATTGGCATCATATAATTATTCCACCTAAAGTTTATTATTATTATTATTATTATTATTATTATTATCATTATTATTATTTTTTTTTATTTTTTTATTATTATTACCATTATTATTATTATTATCATTATTATTATTATTATCATGAATTTTTTGCGCTGCGCATTTGTTTGAACCTGGCGCTTAGTGGAAAGGGGAAGGGGAAGGGGAAGGGGAAGACCTTGGCGGTAATTGAAGGAAGGGGGGGAAGGGGGGAGAATGATAAGACTATATCATCTTTATACCTACTACTACTACTATTACTACTCAGCTTGGATAGTGTGGTGGTGTGTGGTAATGGTGTGGTTGAGTGTGGTGATGGTGTGGTAGGTGTGTGGTGACTGGTGTGGTAGAGGTGTGGTGGTGGTGTAGGAAGTGTGTGGTGAAAATTGGCTTAGTAGTGAGGGCAGGGTGGGTGGTGGGTGTGTGGGTGAGTGGGTGGATGGGAGGTGGTTGTTATGTGTGGAGGGACGTGGGTGTGGGTGGTGGGTGGGTTGGTGGGTGGGTGGTGTACGTGGGTGACATATATGGTCAACAAACGTAAAATAAAACACATGAACCAAGTTATGAACACACACACACACACACACACACACACACACATACACACACACACACACACACACACACACACACACACACACACACACACACACACACACACACACACACCTTGCTTCCTTAAGTGTACATTTTCACCCATCGTAAATAGAGCAGCGGTTGGTGAGATGCGATTCATCAGGTCTCGTTTCCTTGTTATCGACATACGCGGGTAGTGGCGGTGGGGGCGGGGGTTGGGGAAGGCTTACAATATGGGGTAGGGGGTGTGGGAGGTGGGAGGTGTGATGGAAAGCTATTAATTTAGTTTTAATATTATATATCCCGGTGCAGAACGTAGCCAGGCTGATCCATGATGCACCGCTTGTCCTGGCATCGTGATCCTTGGTCCCTGAGGCGGGTAAATGTTGCAATACCCGTCAACATACCAATTACCTCCAGCACGGCCAGCCCGGGACGCCCCCCCGCCTGCCTTATAGGTCCTGCCGGGCTGCCTATAGTTAACAGCCTTGGTTTTTAATGCGTGCCCGCGAGGCTTCGTCAACTGAACGCCTCGCAGCCATCAATCACGCTGATAAAACAATTAATAAAATATATGAAATGAAAAGCGCAGGTAAGCTTTAAGCAAGGTATGCATGCAACGGTCATTAATTTTTGCCGCGAGAACACACAAAAAACTTTATAAGCGCGAACCACGACCTGTAACAAGCAGTAAAGTGGCGCCCTCCTCTACCATTACTACCACTACAACCACCACCACCACCGCCACCACCACCACCACCACCACCACCACCACCGCCACCACCACCACCACCACCACCACCACCGCCACACAACCTTATCTTTACATGCGGAATAATTCATTACAATTTCAGATAGAGAGAAAAAAGAAAAAACCAGAACCAACACGAATATATTTACAGTTCTTTGTGTGTCGATTCATTATTTTATTAAACCTTTTTACAAACCACTACAGAGTCAAAGTTATCTTGAGTAAAACTAAACAGAGAGAGAAATGTGTGCACTTGTGTGTGTGTGTGTGTGTGTGTGTGTGTGTGTGTGTGTGTGTGTGTGTGTGTGTGTGTGTGTGTGTGTGTGTGTATGTGTATGTGTGTGTGTGTGTGTGTGTGTGTGTGTGTGTGTGTGTGTGTGTGTGTGCAGCAGCTGTTAGTAAAGGAAGCTTTGAGTGTACATACATACATACACACAGACAGACATACGTACAGGCAGCACTAATACCTTAAGAAACTGCCTTTCCTTTATGACTTGCTCAGCACGACACAGTAAAGCCTGTCATCGTAGCTGACACGAGAGAAAAACAATGGTACACACACTTCATAACGGTGATGTGTGTGTTCAATGGTCGTGTACGTTATGTAGTGAACTGGTACACATGAACACCAACAGAGATGAAGATGTAGTTTGAGAAGTAGAAACAGTGTGAACTCATGGATGTCAGCGTGTTATTAGTGTTATTTGGTCTCCCTTTCTTGAACTGCTACGGAATTAGAACGAATTAAAGCCGATTAAAACTGATTAAAAGTATTTTTTATCATTCTTTTATATCTACTTACATTCTAACTATTTCACTATAACACAATATAATACACGCCTCTTACTCTTTCTTAAATATTCCATACCTTTTTGACGTAAATCTCATACTTTTCGAGTTATTCAAAATAATGGATGGAGAACGTTAGGTTAGGGCTAAGATAAGTTAAGGTTTTGTTAATATTTCAACACGATAATTGGTACCAAAGGGTTCTCGGGCATGCTGATGACGAATCTGGAGCTAGTTTTGGCATTACTATAATATTTGAATTTTCCATTTTGTGGCCCGTAAATTCCACCAGAATTGAGGTCGAAAAAGTTTTTTCCCATCTCATTACGTAAATATTAACTTTATTGAAAAAGTGTATAAAAGTAAAGTTATAGGGTTTGATAATGTCTATCTGACACTGTCATAATATTTCCAATAACTCTAATACTTATGAAGAAAAGTATAATTTTGTAAAAGAATTTAATGCATATTTATTTCCACTCCTTCATCTACTAATACAATCCAATTTCAGTTATCTGTACATCAAAAGAACGGGCGTTTCTTGCTCTTTCTTTTATATTCTATAGGTTTTTTACGTAAACTTCATACATTTCAAGTTATTACAAAAAACGTGATTTCTGTCAAAAATTCTAAGGGATTGGGGCCAAGACAATTTCATGAACTTTTCCACACTTCCGAATCTCATAAAAATTGGTACAATAAGGTTATCGGTCATGCTGAACACGAATCTGGCCTTGTATTTCTGATTACAATTATATCAAACTCTATTTCACCCTTGCTTGCCTAATAACAATCATGAAATAACCATTATTTAACTTAATGGCTGATGCTGGTCTCATATGTCAAAAATACATAGAGATGACCTATCCTGAATCTACACAACATGAAGTATTAAGTTTTCAATATTTCACTAACACGCACTCATAAAAAAATTCAAATCTTGTATATGAAGAACGAAGATTTTCTATATAGATGAAAAAATAAGAACGACGTTAACTCAAAATGAATTAATAATATAAAGAATGATGAAGCCTTTGCAATTTAAAGACATAATATCTATAAAAACATGCACGTTAATTGAAAACAAATGACTTCCAAGTATTTATTAACTGTGCTGTAAACTTGCAATTTATAGACGGAAATAAATTAATGAATGAATAAATAAATAACTGAACATATATAACAGCCTCGTTCAGATGAAAACGCACTCCTAGCATATTAAAAACAAATATATGAAAACTTACGATTTATAAAGACTAATACGTTTATATAATCAGTTGATGGATAGATTAAGGCTTCGATGGACAAATAAGAAGGAAAATAAGACTTCGAGGGATAGATAACAAAGAAAATAAGAAGAAAAATACGGCCTTTGATATAAAAAAAAAAGCTCTATTAGAATAGCATGAAATGAGAGAGGAATCACAACCAATGAATCTGATCAAAGAAAAACAAAACTAATGATTCTATGAGAGAGAAAAAAATATGTATAGAGCAATAAATATCAAGTTTCAATAAATTTTAAACCCATTTCTGTCACGCCTACGGACAGACAGACAGACATACAGACATACAGACATAGGGCAGAGTACCTCATCCATTCATCCAACCTTTTATCAGTAAGCAAACGGCACTACGCACCCCTCCACCGTGGGATCAACTTGTGATGGATGCATGACGTGGGATCAAAGTGGAGGATCTTAGTGGAGAGGCGCGCAGTGGGACGACCTGATGCTGGGGATCTAGATAACATAACACCACATCACATCACATCACTCCTGTTACTGATGTTATGTGGATGTTGATGTGGATGCGGATGTTGTGTGGACGTGTGTGGATGTGTGTGGATGTGGTTCTGCTTGTTTGTCTGTTTACTTGCTGGACATAGAGAGATAATGAGATGTAAAGGTGAGACAGGCAGAGAGACAGACAGGTAAACAGACATATAGATAGATAGAGAGACAGACGGACGGACAGACAGATAGACAGTCAAACAGACAAACATAAACAGACAGGCACAAATCAACACAGTTTCCTCTCTCTCTCTCCTCCCTTTAGAAACACAGCCTCCCCAACATCCCCAACTTTCATTACCCCACCACGTTATATATCCCTACTCTCCTCTACCCTACCCATCCCCTATCCTCCCCATCCCTTTCCCTACCCTCCCCTAACCAATTCTGCCTTACCCTCCCATCCTTCCCCATGAACACTAATCCCCAGCAACCCCCAACCCCCCAACCCTCCTTCCCCAACCCTACATCCCCCTTCTCCTCCTCCCCACCCAGCCAGACAGTCAGATGAGATTACATGCAACAGGCTCATTCTTCTCAAAGCTATCATGTTGAACCACTTTACACCTTCGAATCCCTTGGTAAATGATATACCATGGTTATCCCCTGTCCACCCCGCCCCGCCCCGCCCGGCCCCGCCTCCACAGAACGGCCCCGCCCTGCCCCGCCCCCAGACACAACAGCCACCGCCCTCCCGTCCTCTCTCCCGTCCTCTCTTTTTATTTCACGTCTGGGAGTTGCGTTATGAATGGAGTTTAGTTGACTGTATACATTACCTTGTCTTATCTCATTCTGTGTTTTATATGTATGCTGTGTGTTTCTGTGTGTAAGTGGGGGGGGAGGGGGGGTTCTCCTATTTTTATCTAGTCACACACACACTCACACACACACACACACACACACACACACACACACACACACACACACACACACACACACACACACACACACCACGCCCACGCCCACCCGCCCACGCCTCTCCCACACACTTCCCACGCCTGTCTCTTCCTCATGTTACCTTTAAGCTCTTCCTGGAATTATATATATAGCACCTCTGTCCTCCTCCTCCTCCTCCTCCTCCTCCTCCTCCTCCTCCTCCTCCTCCTCGTTCTCCTCGTCCTCCTCGTTTGTCACCATATGGACTCATTCCCTTCCTCCCTTCCTCCCTTCCTCCCTTCCTCCCTTCCTCCCTTCCTTTTAGTCTCATGTCCTCCCCATAGATTACTTTTCTCCCCTCCCCTCCTCTCCCTTACTTATTCCTTCCCCGTTCTCTCCCTTTCCTCACATCCTCCCCATAGATTACCTTCCTTTCCTCCCCTCACCCTTACTTACCTTCCTTCCTTCCTTCCTTCTTTCCTTCCCCTTTGTCTTCCTTTCCTCATTGCCACTTCCCTCCTTCCCTCCTTCCCTCCTTCCCTCCTTCCCTCCTTCCCTTATCACCCATTATCTACATTCCCTATCATCTCCCTTCCTCCTCCCCTCTCCCACTCTCCACATAATAATAATAATAATAATAATAATAATAATAATAATAATAATAATAATAATAATAATAATACTCCACACACACTATCACCACATGTGTATCCCTATCACGGTTAACCACTCCACTACTCCACCGCTATTCCACTCCACTCCCTCACCGCCATTACTACCATCTCCCTCCACCACCTCCCTCCACCTCCCTCCACTTGTCTGTCTGTCCACTCTCCCGCACGCACGCACGCACGCTGGGAATTCCTCGTCTAGCTAACATTATCACTCTCTAGACTGCTTTCCACCGTCCAATTTTACGCCTCACGACACTGCTGTTGCTGTTGCTGTTTCTGCTGCACAACGATCACCTGCTTTTCCTCTCTCTAAGAACCAACTTTTTTTTTTTTTTTTTTTTTTTTTTTTTCGTAACTGGATTTTATTATTTTTTTGGTTTGGGTGGTGTGGTGTGTTTTTTTTATTTCCTCTCTTTTTTTTTTCTCTGTCTCTCTCTCCCTCTCTCTCTTTTTCTCTCTCTCTCTCTCCTACTTTTCGTTCATGAGGCGGTAATACGTGGGTAGTTTTCTTCGGTTATTGCCTGATACGCTTCAATGTGTGTGTGTGTGTGTGTGTGTGTGTGTGTGTGTGTGTGTGTGTGTGTGTGTGTGTGTGTGTGTGTGTGTGTGTGTGTGTGTGTATGTGTGCGTGTGCGTGTGCGTGTGCGTGTGTTCGTAAAATTAAAATACCCGCATGTATAACTTCTTAGATGTGGCTGTGCAGGGCGTGAGGTTTGGCGTGGGCGTGAGGCTTGGCGTGGGCGTGAGGCTTGGCGTGGGCGTGAGGCCTTGCGTGGGTGTGAGGCTTGGCGTGGGCATGATGGCACTATACCCCCCCCCTGTCCCTCGGATAACTGTATATTGAGGGCCAAACTTACAGTGACCTTCCATTTTCTTCCGTGCTCCGCTATGGCTCTACAGAATAATATGTATGCAAATGGTGTGTTATATCACGGCTGTAAATCGTGTGAGCTGCGTTGTCAACATTCCTCGACTTCTCTACGTCAGCAGGACTGTCACGGCCGCTGCCTCGCCTCGCTTCACATCACCTCACCTCACCTTGTCTTACCTCACCTCACCTCACATCACATCACATCACATCACCTTGCCTTGCCTTGCCTCACATCACCTTACATCACCTTGCCTTGCCTTACCTTGCCTCGCCTCACCTCACATCACCTTGCCTTGCCTTGCCTTGCCTTCCCTCGCCCTGCAGAGTTTTGGTTTTGTCAGCTTGTGCGTTTGCTTGAGCGTGTGTGTGTCTGTGTATGTATGTATGTGTGTATGTAAAGCGACATTAACGGGCTTTGCAGTGAAACGCCTCTCTCGCCTCTAAACTGTAAGTATATCATCATCATCATCATTATATAATTTGAACTAAGTTTTGTAGAAAGTAAACTAAAGGACACAGTTATTACGAGTTGAAGAGACTTTATTTTAGTGGTGTAGTTTTGGTGTTACTTTAAATTAACCTTCTGAGCACCTCTTGAACACTTGCTGAGCACCTATTAAGCACCTAATAAGCGCTGTTCTGTACTTGTCATATTCCTTCATGTAAAAAAAGCAAAAAAATAATAGTAGTATAGTGATAGTTTTCAAGAACAGAAGAATTTTTTAATAATAGTATTTTTTTTCCCCTCTTTTCTCTCTCCAACGTCAAGTTTATTTGCATCTAAACCACGAGGCTTAGCAAAGTTTCCTTATCAGTCCTTGTCATGTCCATCCCACGGGGGAACACACACACACACACACACACACACACACACACACACACACACACACACACACACACACACACACACACACACACACACACACACACACACACACACACACACACACACACACACACACACACACACACACACACACACACACACACACACACACACACACACACACACACACACACACACACACACACACACACACACATACTCAAAACACACTCAAACACACTCCTACACTGTCCTCTTTTTCTTCTTTCTCATCTTCCTCCTCCTCTTCCTCTTCCTTGACCTTGTAAAGAAGATATGAAGGAGAGACGTAATGTGAGGAGAAGAGGAGAGGAGGAAGAGAGAGGAGGAGGGGAAGAGGAGGAAGCGGTACAGTGAAGAGGGAAGGGAAGGAGAGGGAAGACGATTGAGGAGAAGAGGAAATGAGGAAAAGAAGGAGAAGGAGATAGGAGGAAAAATGGCAATGGAACGAGGGAAAGGAAAGAGAGGAAGGAAGGGAGGAAGGAAGGTAAGGAGATGGAGGGGAAAGGAGGGAGGAGAGGGGAGTAAGGGAAGGGGAGTGAGGGAAGGGAAGTGAGGGGAAATGTAGCAGTGTTAACTTTTCTCCCCTCAGATTCATTGCTAACTAGTATATGTAGCACCTCTTCCCTTCCCTCCCCTTCCTCTCCTCTTCCCTTCCTCCTCCTCCTCCTCCTCCTCTTCCTTCCCCTTATAAGTATTTAAGCTGTTACTTCATTCTTCCTTTATTTCTTTCCTTTATTTTTTTTCTTTATTTTTTTTCCTTCCTTCCTTCCTTCCTTCCTTCCTTCCTTCCTTCCTTCCTTCCTTCCTTCCTTCCCTCCTTCCTCCTTCCTTCCTTCCTTCCCTCCTTCCCTCCTTCCCTCCTCCTCCCCTAAAACTAAAAATACAAGATTATTAATTATCCATCTCGTCCACAAAAATGAAGTTGGAAAAAATATTAAATCTGTCTGTCTATCTGT
>JAXIVD010009892.1:2500-5000 GCA_036785275.1 Cancer borealis
ATTGTGATGAAAGCTAGTTTATTGGGTATTATAATCAGAATTTGCTTGTAGAGTCCTCTCATAGCAGGTAAATTTCAGTTCAAGAGAAACATTATGCTTAGCTATTTTGCTCTCCACTGAAGATGAACACTTAGGATGATCATTCATGAACTCGCTGATAAACTAATAATGAGAATACCAACAGATTCCTTTCAAAATACCATATTGTTGCACTTAAGTCCTTTTTATTACATGGGAATATCTTTGTAGGTGTTAACTTTACCATGATAAGAAAATAAATACTTTGAGAACACACAAAGACCATGTGAAGTAAACAAGGAATCCTGGATGTTTCATTAACCTTGAGAATATGTGTTTAATGAAAATCTCTAAATATGCATTAAACCTTCGACTAATTCTGAAAACACCACCACCACACAGACACTAAAATCATGAGGAGTCTCACGGATCGCTCAGCTGGAGTCTTGAATGAATAGCCTCCCTCAGGGTCGTCAGTGATGTAGAAGGGATGGTCACGCTCGGGCCTGTCTGGGTTGTTGCCTCCCTCTACGACGAAGGTGTAGGTCTTGCCGCGCACCACGTGGATCTCAGGGATGAGGAGACCGTTGATGTACCAGGCGATGCCCCACCCCACGTGACCTGGGGGGAACAGCAGCGTGAGTTTATGTACTAAAACGTACAAGGAGGTGCAGTGAAAAGGTAAAGACTAGGCCTCTCTCTCTCTCTCTCTCTCTCTCTCTCTCTCTCTCTCTCTCTCTCTCTCTCTCTCTCTCTCTCTCTCTCTCTCTCTCTCTCTCTGTCTCTTTTATACCTGTAATGGAGTTGTAGCCGCTTTCGCCGCCAGTGGGGCCAATTTGGGCGTACATAACTCCATCTTCGGGTTCATTGCAGGGAATGGGCGGGATGTACCAGGCGTTGTTGGTCTCTGGGGCAGGGGGTGGCTTGCTAGGGCCGCTCTGGGGCTTACGGTTACCCTGCGGCTGCTCCTCTGGCACGGGACAATTCCATTCTGGTGTTCTTCCGAAGTCCACAAACATGTCACCTGAGAATATGACGTGCTTGAGGTTTGAGCAGAGCGACAGCGGGAAGGAAAAGGAGCGCGGATCGAGACACATTGGAGTAATGGGTCGAGAAAAGGAAATGACTGGCAATAAAATGTATTGGAAAAGTTTAGGGTGAACGATCAAGTACGGAAGGAACACAAAAAAAAAAATGGACGGGAAAGTTGACGACAATCGGCGGGAGTGGATGAGTTGACGCAAATACAAGTTATATATACTATCGTCAAGGGTCGAGATCAGTTAATTCCAAGCTGATCTGACCTAACAGTTCTTGGAGGAATGTATATGTGATGACAGTGTGGAGAGTAGACTTGGACAAATGTGTGGGAAGTATGATTACTCTAGGGGTGTGTGTGTGTGTGTGCGCGTGCGCTCAACCCCTGCAGATAGCTTTTAGGCGAGTGTTTTAACCCCAATCTAACATACTATATACAAGATGAAGCAAGATGTACCCAAGATCCCCAAACCAAAACGTATAAAAACTACTACCATTCACTCCTGTTTTCCCTGAGACTCCTCTGGCAATGAAGAACAGAACAGAATATAGTATCCTACCTCTGAGGCGGAGGGAGTGGTAGGAGGTGTGGCCTTGTGAGTTGACGGGACCCACCGCCCAGATCACTGCCTGGGTGCCATTGGTGAGGATGGGCATGTCAGAGGCGTCGGCAGCGGCGAGGGGGCGTTGGAAGGTCAGCATTGTGAAGTCATTGATGAGAGCAGCATTGAGGAGACGCACGTTGTTACGGCTACCCTGGAGGAGGCAGGGAGATGGGTGTCAGAGAGAAAGAAAAAGAAGAAAAATAATTGTCAGAGAGAAAGAGAAAACAAAAATTATGATCGTAAGAATGTGTATAAAAGAATACGAAGTACCAAGGTGTCAGCATTAGCGACGCCTACCATCTCGCCTTCCCTCACCTGGAGCTCATCATCAGGACAGGACCCACGGCCTCCCTGGCACTGAGACTTGGCACCGAGGTAGTAATCCTGCGCCTCACCCCTGCCGCTGGCCTGATCAAGCCACGCCACTACAACATCACCACCCACCATCATCGACCTCGAGGGATCGCCTGACATTCCAAATGACATATATTGCCCGTCAGCTGTAAGGGGAAAAAGAGGAAAGCGAGGCATGAGGGGAAAACAAATCCATATGGGGAAAAATGTTGCATGGAAATAGATTAATGTGGGTGATTGAAAAGATACGTGGAAATACTGCAAGAGTGAAGACGAGGGTGTTAGGAAAGGCCAGGGGAAAGGATTAAAAGGAGAGAGAGAGAGAGAGAGAGAGAGAGAGAGAGAGAGAGAGAGAGAGAGAGAGAGAGAGAGAGAGAGAGAGAGAGAGAGAGAGAGAGAGAGTAAAGGTAGAAGGGAGATAAAGATAGAGAGCCGAGGGGAGGCTGAGATACTATTACCTAATCAGGATATAGAAGTTGATCCTT
>JAXIVD010009892.1:10000-14451 GCA_036785275.1 Cancer borealis
GCCAAAGTGGGAAGAAGAGGAAGAGGAGGAAGAAGAGTACTTGCGGTAACTTCTTTCTTCTTCCTCTGAGCTGTCAGTCTCGTGTGACTGTCGGTAGGGTCTAGAGGAACCAAAGTGAGACAGTCGGTGTGAAGAGAAGACGGAGGAGGAAGAGGAGTAAGGAGAACTAGAGTCCGAATCTTCCTCAGAGGAGGACGTATATCTAGGTCTGAAGGTAGTTGGTTTGTAGTTAGTCTGAGGTTTGTAGGTGAAGGCAGGGCGGCCGGCAGGCGGGGATTCATAGGAGTAACCTGAGTGCTGGGGGCGAGAGAGAGTGGCGTGGGTCAGGTCCAAGGAGGACAGGCAAGCCAAGATGCAGTCTGTTCAGAATAACTTGACGGAGAAGCTCAGCCCACTGCCCTTCAGAGGCCAATAGTCATGTGCATTCTCCTCTAGTAAACACCAATTACATGCGTCGCTAGGAGCAGAGGGGAGGAGCTGTGAAATGTATTCAAGCAATGGCGTGCTTTGGAAGGATGTGGGGAGGGGCTTACAGCCGAGCCATCAAGGTAATATGAACAGACTTGTCAAAATCAGAAAGGAAATAACAGCAGACGCAAGAGTTTCATCTTCTCACATGCACTCAGAACGTCGTCCTCCACCTCCACGAGACAGAAAGAAAGGAAAGTCATGCATGAAATGCAAATTTCACCATTTTGTCACGGTAAAATGCATCTAGATATTTTTCCACTCCCCCGCATCTCGTTTTATTCACTAGCGACTTTCACCTCGCAGCGTAGGGAGTGTTTACAAATAACAAGCAGAGGAAATAAAACTTCCTCCCTTGCACACCAAAAACAACAACCGAGAATAAACACCTACATCTATTTTTCTAGATTATTTTAGATTGCATGCACACATTTTTATCAAAGCTTTATATCTTCCTGGGTTGCCACTCCCACCTATGCATGTGAAGCAAGAAAAAACAAAATAGCAAAACATGTGTCAAGGAAATGAAAACTAACAAAGCTCTTCCAGTAATTCATTAATACTAAATCACTTTATAGAAAGAAAAAAAAAATGAAACAAGGGAGGAGGAGGACGTCGCGGAAAATCTATTTTATAACATGAAACTCCCTCAGTTCATACACACTAAGGTCTGTACATTTGTTCAGGAGACAGTAAAGGAAGAGTGCTGGACAGAGCCTGAAGAACGGTGTTTGTGTATGTGTATATATGAGTGTGCGTGTGCGTGTGCGTGTGCGTGTGCATGTGTGTCTATACCTATGAAAACAAACAGTCTTATGTATATCGGGTAATAAAACTCGATCCATGTAACACCCACGTTGATACAGTAGAAAGGAAGGTGGGACAGGAAATCACTCCTTCTCGCATTCTCTGATTATCCAAAATAATGAGCCTAAGTGTAATATCAGTGGCCGGCAGGTAATATGAGGAGATACAAGTAGGTAGAAGGCCCTCACCCCGGCAATAACACAGCGTCACCTTGACAATATCACAAACCAAGTGTGTGGTATGTAAGGTGCCCGAGTGTGGTATGCAAGGTGAGAATAGCTTCCTAAGGGGGTTTCTCCTTGTATTACTTTTTGGTTTCCTATTCTATCACCTGCCTTGGTTATGTAATGATGATGTGGTGGTGGTGGTGGTGGTGGTGGTGGTGGTCTAGTACCGGTGAAGGAGTCTTGGAAAAAGTATTACACAGTGCTGAATACAAAGTACAGCGCATTGCCGAGAAGCATACTGATGGTTTAATGGGTGTGGCAACTGTGTGTGTGTGTGTGTGTGTGTGTGTGTGTGTGTGTGTGTGTGTGTGTGTGTGTGTGTGTGTGTGTGTGTGTGTGTGTGTGTGTGTGTGTGGTGTGTGTGTGGTGTGTGTGTGTGTGTGTGGTGTGTGTGTGTGTGTGGTGTGTGTGTGTGTGTGTGTGTGTGTGTGTGTGTGTGTGTGTGGTGTGTGTGTGTGTGGTGTGGTGTGTGTGTGGTGGTGTGTGGTGTGTGGTGTGTGTGGTGTGTGTGTGTGTGTGTGGTGTGTGGTGTGTGGTGTGTGTGTGGTGTGTGTGTGGTGTGTGTGTGGTGTGTGTGGTGTGTGGTGTGTGGTGTGTGGTGTGTGGTGTGTGGTGTGTGGTGTGTGTGAGTGGTGTGTGAGTGGTGTGGTGAGTGGTGTGTGGGTGTGTGTGTGTGTGGTGTGTGTGGTGTGTGGTGTGTGTGTGTGTGTGTGTGTGTGTGTAAGAAAATATGTTAGTGTCGTTACTGACTGACATATACCCAACCAATTTGTACAAGAGAGAGAGAGAGAGAGAGAGAGAGAGAGAGAGAGAGAGAGAGAGAGAGAGAGAGAGAGAGAGAGAGAGAGAGAGAGAGAGAGAGAGAGAAAAAAAAGAGAAAAGAGAGAGAACAAAGACAATGCAAGATTATGTACACTTTTTACAATATAAAAATAAAAGAAAAAAACCTGAGGAAGAAGTAAACACACATACACACAAACACACAAAGATGATGCAAAAGACAGGCACAAGAAGACACGTTTTTGAGGTTCCAGTAGTAATAGTAGTAGTTATGATAGTAGAAGTAGTTGTAGGAGGAGGACTAGTATCAATAACAAGAGTAATAATAGAAGGAGGAGAGTCATAGCGGTGGTGGTGGTGGTGGTGGTGGTGGTGGTGGTGGTGGCTGCTGTGGTGGTGGTGGTGGTGGGGGTGGTGGGTGGTAGTAGAAGTATACCTGTACATTAATATCTTACCTGGGGAGCCACACCAAGCATCTTGAGGGAGGGGGGAACGTTGAGGGTGCGCGGGAGTCTGATGTGACCAAAGTTGGCGGAGAACGCGCGGCACCACACGCCAAGGTAGTCGACGTCGAACACTGTGAGGTCTCCGGGAAGGGTGATGACAATGGTCTTGCTGTCGTACTTCTTCAGAGGCTCTTCGGATCCATTCTCATCAGGCACCACCGTTCCGCCGTTATCAGGACGCGACCCCGGTGCCGACCCAGAAGTAGGCGTCTGTGAGGGGGAGAGGGGAGTGAGACGGGGGTGAGAGGGGAGTGAGAGGGGAGTGAGAGGGAGGGGAGTGAGGGTTTAACGAAGAGGGTAAGAGGAGAGATCGGTGGTATGATTGGATTCCATTGGTGAGGGTCCAGGAGGGAAGAATGTTTGGGTTTCGTTGTATAGTTCTTGTTGTGAAGGAACAAGGGTGAAGGAGTGCAAGTGTGAGGGCGAAGGAGTGAGGGTGTGGTTGCGGTTTGGCTTGTGTGGTGAGAGTGAAGGGTGAAGGAGAGGAAGCTGAAAGTTCATCTTCATTATTTCCCTTCCCATCCTACCTCTTTCCTTCTATGGTATTTCCGTAGTCTTAACTTTGCCAAACTCACTTATTTCCTCGTTTTCTTCGTATTGTCCTTACCCTTCCTTCCTATGACCCTTTTTTTCCTCTACCGTATTTTCCCTTCTCCCCTTTTATGACTTTTGTGCTCATTCTTTCTTCCTTCCATTTTCTCTCCTCTTTTCGATGACTTTTCTTCCTTCCTTTTACTTTAACATCTTTCTCTTCTATTCGCATCGCTTTCCCTAGTCGACCTCATCTTCCTCTTCTTTCTTCCCTTGCTTCTTCCTCTTTCTTCTCTCTCTCTCTACTCTCTACCCTCTCTCTCTACTCTCTACCCTCTCTCTCTCTACTCTCTACCCTCTCTCTCTCTCTACTCTCTACCCCTCTCTCTCTCTACTCTCTACCCTCTCTACCCTCTCTACCTCTCTACTCTCTACCCTCTCTCTCTACTCTCTACCCTCTCTCTCTCTACTCTCTACCCTCTCTCTCTACTCTCTACCCTCTCTCTCTACTCTCTACCCTCTCTCTCTACTCTCTACCCTCTCTCTCTCTACTCTCTACCCTCTCTCTCTCTACTCTCTACCCTCTCTCTCTCTACTCTCTACCCTCTTTCTCTCTCTCTCTCTACCCTCAATCTCTCTCTCTCTCTACCCTCAATCTCTCTCTCTCTCTCTACCCTCCCTCTCTCTCTCTCTCTCTCTCTCTCTCTCTCTCTCTACCCTCTCTCTCTCTCTCTACCCTCTCTCTCTCTCTCTCTACCCTCTCTCTCTCTCTCTCTCTACCCTCTCTCTCTCTCTCTCTCTACCCCTCTCTCTCTCTCTACCCTCTCTCTCTCTCTACCCTCTCTCTCTCTCTACCCCTCTCTCTCTCTCTCTCTACCCCTCTCTCTCTCTCTACCCTCTCTCTCTCTCTCTCTCTACCCTCTCTCTCTCTCTACCCTCTCTCTCTCTCTCTCTACCCTCTCTCTCTCTCTCTCTCTCTACCCTCTCTCTCTCTCTCTCTCCCTCTCTCTCTACCCTCTCTCTCTCTCTACCCTCTCTCTCTCTCTCTCTCTCTCTCTACCTCTCTCTCTCTCTCTCTCTCTTCTCTCTCTCTCTCTCTCTCTCTCTCTCTCTCTCTCTCTCTTTCTCTCTA
>JAXIVD010009893.1:2500-7500 GCA_036785275.1 Cancer borealis
TACTCAAAATATCATAAATTCAAAGTTGTATAATGTTTTCACACATGTTTATCTTCTGATGTGATATTGTCTAAACAGGAAAGTTACGTCCATTCCCAAGGCTGCTGGAAATGTGATGAGGATTTCTGTCAATATTTGTAAAGATTTTCTTCTTAAAATCAATGTAATTTGTGTGAAAGGTATAAAAAAGGGGACGAGAACACCTGCAGGATTGTTAGAAAAAAGTTCGACATGAATATTATCAAAAAATATTACAACAGACACGCAAACATTTCGTGCGTGTCAAAACAGCCAGATGATTGAATACACACACACACACACACACACACACACACACACACACACACACACACACACACACACACACACACACACACACACACACACACACACACACACACACACACACACACACACACACACACACACACACACACACACACACACACACACACCCATGCACGCACGCACGCACGCACGCACGCACGCACGCACGCACGCACGCACACACACACACACACACACACACACACACACACACACACACACACACACACACACACACACACACACACACACACACACACACACACACACACACACACACACACACACACACACACACACACACACACACACACACACACACACAAGCAGAACTGACTTCACGACGCAGGATTTGTGAAATACCTACAAGCTCGTCTTTCCACCTTTTCTCTTTTCAAAACTCCTAATTTTCCAACATACCTTGAGTCACTTTCTTCACGAGGATTCCTTCACCTTGACTCACCTGAGCAAACAAGGCCCGCGACAGGTGGATCAGGATGAGGTTTGGCCAGGTGGAAAGTGGAGGATAAATTACTGGTCTTGTGAAGAATGATGCAAATTTATGATAAAGAGTTGTTCGAAAATATATCCATCTCTTCAGTGTTCTGGGGGATGGTGGGCAGGGAAGGGAAGGCAGTGACCGGCGGGGAATGGCATGGGTAAGGAATGGTTATGGGTGGTGGTGGTGGTGGTGGTGGTGGTGGTGGTGGTGGTGGTGGTGATGGCGGCGGCGGCGGCGGCGGGAGGACATCGGTTTGGGCGTGCACAGGGTAAAATGTGTCAGGAAAGCCATTCCCCGGCCTTGTGTTTTTTTCTTCTCTCGTTCAGGACAACAATAACAATAATGTCTGTTGCTATGACTATGACTACCACCACTACCACCATCACCACAACCACTACTACTACTACTACTACTATTACTACTGTGACTACGATGGATTACTTAAGCAGCAGCCGTCGTTCTTTGTGCCGCCAAGACCCAGCTTCGTCGGTAGGTGCCTTGCAGACGGGTCACATAGTTGAGATATACGGGTCACATAGCCGAGAGGAGAACCGGTCTGGTGTGTCCAAGCGAGAGCTGCGTGTTGCGACGAAAGAGCCACGACAGACTACAGAGGAGAAGCTGGGGAGGAGAGCCTGGGGAGACAGACAGGCTGGGGATGAAGCTAAGGAAGAAAGGCAGGGGTGTGGAGCAGCGAGCTTAGGGATGGGATGGGTTGTGCTGGGATGGGCATGCAGGCGTGGGGAGTTAAGATGTGAGAGGAAGAAGGGACTGGGTTGATGCGGCGTGGCTGACGTTGGGGGTAAGTCTGTGGCCTGTGCCTGGAAGGGGACAATGCAGCTTGGAGGGCTGGTGAGGAGCAGCGGGCGTAGCAGGACGGATCCAGTGGAGATTTTGTTCTTGTAGGGTAAACATTCCGACAAATTTTTTGATCACCAGCGATTCATTGAAGTACATTTGAGCCGCGTTATTCCACACCCTGTTATTAACAACAATGATTTCAGGTTCATGGCAGTTAAGGGAAGCTACACCCTCCCCGCTCCCCGCACCTGGTTTCGCGTGCGTGCGTGTGAGTGTGCGGGCGGGCAAGAAATGTACTGGTCACGATGTAGCCCCCTTCACCCGATGGCCCTTCACCAGGCAAGTCGACAGGCACCCCCTTGTTGCTCCTCCTTCCCTCCCAACACTGACATGATAGAAAAACTGCGACCACAAGCATGGAGAGGTATGTAGCGTCTCCCTCTATGAGGACACCTGCGGCCGCGACGCCGCTGCCTTCGTTGCTACGCCCGAAAGCCACTATAGCCGGGGCGGGTGGCCGGGGGCAAGGGCTCACAAGGCGTCCACGACTAGCAAGGTGGGCAGCGGTCAGGGGGTGAGCCGCTTGGCTTCGCTCCCTGCATACTAAACGAGCTGGTGTACGCCGCTCGTTAGTCCGGGAGGAGCGCTGAGCCTCGGGAGGGGGAGGAAAGGAGAATGCAAGAGGAGGATAGAGGAGGAGATCGGAGGAGTGGGGAGATAACTGATTGTTTGTGAAAGGTGCCTTGCTTACTAAAGAGATGGCCCTGGGTGGAGAGTGGAGGCCGGAGGAGGAAAGTGTGAAGAGCACAGTGTGGCAGGGTCCAGGTAGACGTTGGACTGGCAGAGGGAAGAAAATTCCTCAACTCACAGGTTAAGTAACAGACGAGAAAAGGTAATCGACCCGAACGAAATTCTCAGACTTATAATATTTTCACTTTATTTGCGGATTCTTTTTACCCTCACATTATCATCAGGTTTCTTCCCACCAAGTTATGTAAGCGATCCGTCCCTGGCGTCCTCAACTTGTGGCTCCATGTGGGTGTTGCAGGAAAATAAAAAAAGTGGCTCAAGAAAAATTGTTAAATAAGCGAAGTTGACGCATCGAGAAGAGCAATTTTGTCCCCAACACACCCATCGCGTCTGTATTAGGGCGAACGGGATCATAAAGTGCCAACACGATTCATGGCCGAACCAGGATAAGGGCGTCTCGGTACCTCCCACCACCATGGCTTCTCGTAATTCGCCGCTAGTTAGTTTTGAGCCTCCGGGACCACCTTGATGTATGGAGGGTGCAGGCAACCTCAGGACCAAACTCAGCAGCAGCAGCAGTGGTAGTAGCATTACGACCAGCACTACTTTTTTTTCCGTGTTCAGAATAGATGGTAATTGACGCCCTAAATAAACATGTCGCTCTTTCAATATATTTTTACCTCTCTCCCTTTAGTTTCCTCTTATTATCTACTTTATATATATATTTTTTCTCTCTCTCTGTCTCTGGCATTACAATTATAATTCAAGGTGTTCGGTGATGTAGGGGTTAGCACGCTCGGCTCACAACATAAAACTTCTGGGTTGGAATCCACTGTCGGGCGGAGACAATTTGGTACTGTCTCCTTACACACTGTAGCCTCTGTTCACCTAGCAGAGGATAGGTGCGAGACTATGCCAAAGAGTAATTACCTTATATCCTGGCAGGCGCGGAAGGCCAACAATCGTGTATTCTTGTATGTGTGGTCTTCAGCACAAAAAATCGTAGATCATGGCAATATAATCAAACGTCTCACGATGTCAAATATTTTTCTTTTTCTTCTCTTCCTCTGTATCCTTGTTCTGGTCCTCGTTCATATTTTAGTCGTAGTGGTCGTCATCGTCGGTGTCGTCATCGCCGTCATTGTCGTTGTTGTTGTTGCCCTGCTCCTCCTCTGCCTCCTCCTCCTCCTCCTTCTCCTTGTCCCCCTCGAGCCAAGTCAGGCATGAATGCAATTTTCTGCCTCCTTGCCTTTAGGAAAACTGCTGGTCATGTTTGTAGAAAACAGGAAGTTATTTGTGCCTCAGTGTATTGGCCTCACACACTGATTAGCAACGCATTGTTGTAATTGTACACATTATTACCCATGCATTGTTTTTGTCTTTTTGTACGTAAACGGGGACAGGCAAGGTACTGTACATTGTAACAAGTTTGAAATAATTGTACCATGCGTCTCTCCATCATGGTACCAGAAAAATGATATATTACTGTTGGTCTGTCCGTAGTGAATGATCAAGAAACAACAATTTTCAGTTTAAATTTACAAGGTATACTTACGAACAAGAGTTTCTGGGTCCCGTGATTCAGCTTTTGATTACATCTGGCATCTCTCTGAAAAATCTAGCAACCTCACTTATTTTGCGGTAAAGAAAGTTTGACATTAGTGCTGGACTCGTTTACAGATACTTAAAAACGCGACAAGTAGGATGGTGATTGTGTTCAGGTAGCATCCCTTTCCCTTTCACCAATTTCCAGACTCAACATCCCTGGAAATAAAATAAAAAATAGAGATCAAAGTTCCATATCTTTCACATACTCCTCTAAATCCGAAAATATCCGAATCAACTGTAGCAGAAAGGTAAACTGGCATTGATGATTAGATAGAGAAGGATTGAGACGGCATGACCACCACCACCACTGTGCAGCTTCTCTTAATACTAATACTTCTCAACACGCACTTCAAAGAAAACACTCAAAATTGCATTCCCATTGTTGTTATGTAGCATCTTATGGCATCTTATGAGAGAGAATGCAGTGGACTAAACGGCATCTAAAGACAGACCAAAAAAAATTTGGGTACAAATGAATATAAGGATGTAACATTTGTTCCCAGCACTGACTTGTTCCAGTAGCCCTTGGGATGCACATGAGTTCAGAATAAAAACAGTGATTTCTAGTTCATTACCTTGACATGATAGCTAGCAGACTCTTACTCCTCTGTGTTTATATTGCGAAGACATCATGAAAATCTGGTTAGGATGTTCGTCAGTGGAAAAAAATGGCAGAGTAGAGAATATAAGAGGCAAGCAATGAAGCAAGGGAGGCCGGCCTTGAATTGTCGTGAAACATAAATAGCAACAATAAGGTCAACATGGTAGGATGAAAATTTCCATCAAAGGTCTGAAATATCATCCGCACGTTTGGCCTCCTGTACGTACCCTGGAACACCCCCCTCCCCTCACACACCACCCTCCATGCACCCTCAGCAGCTCACCACATCCCTCCCTCCCCGCCTGTCCCTCCTGTCTCCGCAATGCCGTGCAGGAAGGTCGTGGGGAGGACTCTCGGGGTCGTGTAGCAGAGGACGTCGTGGAGGGTATGTACTAGGATTTGCCATTTAAT
>JAXIVD010009893.1:12500-14446 GCA_036785275.1 Cancer borealis
TCTCAAAGCACAAAAGGATTTATTTCCCAGGAGCCTAAGGAAGGGGGAGGGATGGAGAAGAAGAGGAGGAAAAGGAGGTAAAAGAGAAAAGAATTAGGGTGCTTGAAAAAATAATGTCTTAATGTGTGTTAGACTATTAGCCTTCAGGTTATTATGTGTGTGTGTGTGTGTGTGTGTGTGTGTGTGTGTGTGTGTGTGTGTGTGTGTGTGTGTGTGTGTGTGTGTGTGTGTGGTTGTGTGTGTATGTGTAGTGTGTGTGGGGGGGGGTGTATGCGCGCGTGTGCGTGTGCTGTGTGTGTGTGTGTGTGTGTGTGTGTGTGTGTGTGTGTGTGGTGTGTGTGTGTGAGTGTGCGTGTGTGTGTGTGTGTGTGTGTGTGTGTGTGCTGTGTGTGTGTGTGTCGTGCTGTGTGTGTGCTGTGTGTGTGTGTGTGTGTGTGCGTGTATGTGTGCGTATACGTTTATTGATGAACACGATAACGGTAATTTGTTATTTTGTTGGCTTGGAGGGGAAGGAAAGGAGGAAGGAAGGAAGGAAGGAATGAAAGAAGGAGGGGAGCCTGGGAAGTGTCACCGGCTTTCTAACACACCCCGTTGCCCAAGATGAAAGCCTTCGCGACCGACCGATTTATTTCCCATTTTTGACTGTCTCTTCTTTCCCGGAGTGTGACGCAACCGAGGAATGGGTGAGGGGAAGGAGGGACGGTCAGGCAGGCGTGTGTGGGAAGGTGTGAGAGAGAAGAGGAGGGGGGAAGTGTGTGTGTGTGTGTGTGTGTGTGTGTGTGTGTGTGTGTGCTGTGTGTGTGTGTGTGTGTGTGTGTGTGAGTGTCGTGTGTGTGGTGTGTGTGTGTGTGAGTGTGAGTGTGAGTGTGTATGTGTGTGTGTGTGTGTGTGTGTGTGTGTGTGTGTGTGTGTGTGTGTGTGTGTGTGTGTGTGTGGAGGAGAAAGGGAACGAAGGAAAAAAAAAAGAGGGCGCTTCAGTGGTCAACTAGAGTGTGTGTTGTTGTTAGCGTTGTTTTTGTTGCTATCGTTGATGATGATGATGATGATGATGATGATGATGATGATACTGATGATGATGATGATGATGATGATGATGATTATCCTGATATGACTGTAGCCAAATAAGGAAATAGCTCATTTCCTCTCCGTCATTAAGCTCAGCAATCATCGGTGATCGAGGCTGATGAAAGGCGCGTGTCAGAGGTAACCCACGATCAGTCAATCGCTGGCAACGTAAAGCAAGACACTGACAACGTAAAGCCAGATACTAACAACACAAACCCAGGCACTCACAACAGAAAGGCCAGCATTAACAACACAAAACAGACACTCAAAGGCAAAATCAGACATACACAGACGCAAGCCAGACACTAACAATGTAAACGCCAAGAACTGATAACACAAAGCCAGGCACTAAACACTTCCACTGGCTTCCTTTAGACAATTCCTCCCCTCACCTCACGTCCTGCTGGTGGCGGCGGCGACGGCGTGGAGGAGCAGTGAAATATGGCGTCACTCGGGCGGGTCAGGCGTGGACAATGGGATTACCGAGGCAGACGGAGGGTGTGTGTTGCCAGGCTCCCGGAACGACGGCTCTCATCAATCCATTGCCTCCCTCCACCTCTCTTCCCTCCATTCCCTGCCTCATGCCTCTTCCCTCTCCCTCGGTCCTTCCACAGGCTCGGCGACGCCCTTTGTAGGTCTACTGCTTGATTAGAGTGAAGAGGAGAGAAGAGGAGGAGAGAGAAGGAAGAGCTGAAACAGTCCTAAAGAGAGTCTCATGCGCCCCATCCGTCTCCACCCACCGTTGCCTCGCTCACTATCCCTCCCCTTTTTGTGTCGCAACAACCGGACCTCTCGTGTGTTGTCACCTCCAACGACTCCTTCTTTTCCTCCTCCTCCTCCTCCTCCTCTCCTCCTCCTCCTCCTCCTCCTCCTCCTCCTCC
>JAXIVD010009894.1:0-12500 GCA_036785275.1 Cancer borealis
CCATTTTTCTTTACTGCTTCCTTTGCTTATATTCCTTTCCCTTAGTTCTCAGTTATAATTTTCCTCTCCTTGCCTTACTCGATTATTAAAGTCTGTCCTTGCCCACCCTCGAAAACCCACATATGTGTCAGCAGTGTGTGTGTGTGTGTGTGTGTGTGTGTGTGTGTGTGTGTGTGTGTGTGTGTGTGTGTGTGTGTGTGTGTGTGTGTGTAATTATTCTTCCTTGTTCATGCATCGCCAAGGACTGTCAGTGGGCGGCAGGAGTGCGTTGGTGGAGGCCTTGATGCGTCCCACCGCTTGACAAACCAAAGGAATGTAAAGACAGTTCTCTTGAGGTTTTACAGACCAGGACAGGGAGAGAACTCATACCCAGGATTTCTTCAACATCTTATTTTTTCTTATCTCTCTTGTTGCTCTGTATCGGTTTTAATTTTCTTCTTGCTACTGCGTGTCAGGTTTTTATATACTCTCTATTTTTTTATTTTTTTTTATTTGCAAGAATTGTTTTTTACATGTATCATCCTTTTTGTTTTGTTTTTGTTTCTGTAGTCACATGTCTTCCTTACTACCCTTCGCTTGTCTCCCTTCCCTTCAACCACAGTCTCATCCATCCCTTGATGCCCAACAACAGTTCCTTTCTGGTTTCCTCTTACTCGTCCCTCCCCTTTCTCCTCTCCATCCCTCCCCCTCCTCGCTTGCACACTCCACTCCTCCACAATCTCGTCCATCTTTCCCCTTCCCGTCCATTTTCTTCCTCTTTTCCTTCCCGTCCATCTCCTTCCCATTCCCTTTCGTCCATCCCTTTCCCTTCCCTCCCTGTGTCTCCCTCATTGAACAATATCCCTCGGAGGCAGGTAGAGTCTCCCCTCCCTTTAGGCCAGCACAATGCACACATCGATCCCGCATTCCTGCACTGGGGATGATCCGGCTGCCCCAGTGTCTCGAGAGTCACTGTATCGATCCCTGTTTCTGAATGGGCCCCAGCGGAGTGTTCGGGAAAGACCTGCTGCTGCTAGTCGAGTCGCAGCTGCAGTTCGGAAAGTTTGCACAACTCATCTCATGCTTTAGTGTGCTTGTGTGTGTGTGTGTGTGTGTGTGTGTGTGTGTGTGTGTGTGTGTGTGTGTGTGTGTGTGTGTGTGTGTGTGTGTGTGTGTGTGTGTGTTCCTCGCGGGTGTGTTTACGAAGTACAGCACTGCCTGGATCAACGAGTTTTGTGTCAGATTGACTTCACTGTTTATCTTGTAGCTTTTATTTCGATCTACACCAGACGAAACGAGAATTATATTGAAACGGTAATAATACAAATGATGAAACGATAACAAAATAATAAATCGTACGTTACAAATACATTAAGCATCATCATCATCATCATCAGGAATTTTCAACTTAAAGAAACATTAATCCTTCCGTTTTGCCTTCAGATTTAGCAAGGCAGCAGTTGGCTCTCTTAACGATGATAATAACTTAATTACTCGCCTCAGGAATACAAGTGTGCCTGTGTGAGTGTGTGGAGGAGCCTCGACCCAGCCTCTTGGTCCTCCTCGCCCTCCTGCTGGCGGCTCGTGACGCTGCATTGGCGGGGACGGAAATATTATCGAAAAGCCATGCAGTGTGTGCTTATTGTGAGGCGCCCCAGTACACACACACACACACACACACACACACAACACACACACACACACACACACACACACACACACACACACACACACACACATACTTTTTTGCTATGTGTTTGTTATTCAGCGATTGGCTCTCTCTCTCTCTCTCTCTCTCTCTCTCTCTCTCTCTCTCTCTCTCTCTCTCTCTCTCTCTCTCTCTCTCTCTCTCTCTCTCTCTCTCTCTCTCTCTTCTCTCTCTTTTCTCTCTCTCTCTCTCTCTCTCTCAGCGTGTAGGTCAGACAAATCAACATATACATATGGTGAGGCGCCTCTTTCCTCTTTCATTATTTTTCTATAAAAGTTTTGAGGTTTGAGTTTATGAGGAAAAAATATCCCTTAATGAGAAAATTTTTAGCCTACCATTCATATGCACCGGAGTCTAGGAACGACCTTTTTTTTTTTTTTTATACATCATTCATATGGAGTCAACCGAAATATTATTACTCGTGGAAGGAAGGAAGAATTTGAGGCTCAGATCGCGAGGAGTTTTTTTTTTTTTTAATACATGGAACTTGGGAATCATTTTTAACCTTAACGATGGTATTATTTTTCTCTCCACGACGTATTTTTAGACTTTTATTTGTCTCCTTTTCATAAGTTTTTTTTTTTTTTCTTTCATTATCGTTAGTACCTGTTTCAATTCTCTCTTCTCTCTCTCTCTCTCTCTCTCTCTCTCTCTCTTCTCTCTCTCTCTCTCTCTCTCTCTCTCTCTCTCTCTCTCTCTCTCTCTCTCTCTCTCTCTCTCTCTCTCTCTCTCAACATCTTTATGCGCCGCCATGCTTTGTGGTCTTGGCGCCATAATTCACCCAAGTTTGCTTCGCGTTACTTTCCTTCTTCAAATTGCCGCGCCGTGCATGGGAGTTGTAGGTACTTCTTTGTATGATAACACGGAATAATAGAACATGTGTCTGGTGGTGTTTTTCTACGTCCAATTGTAGGTGTTGTTGACGTTTAGTAGCGCGAGTGTGTGTGTGTGTGTGTGTGTGTGTGTGTGTGTGTGTGTGTGTGTGTGTGTGTGTGTGTGTGTGTGTGTGTGTGTGTTTATTTGCTATTCAGGTCCCAAGGCGGCGAGGGATAACAAGGTGTCGAGGTCCAACTATCAATTAATAACTGAACGGATGGGGTTTGATCACCTGCTGGGAATCTGTTTATCCTTACCTCACCTCACCTCACCTCTCGCCCATCCGTTCCCCTACGTGGTTAATCCTTAGGGTTTTCCATGAGCCTCTACATCGCTTTAAAGTCCCTAACATTGTTTAAGATCCCTCACATTTCTCAAGGGCTTCTCTTACTTAATATATCAAGTTTTTCATCTGCATTATTCTTTTACATTTATCAAACCAACACACCTCGTAGGATTCCTCACTCCCTTAGTCCTACGCCTTCCTTTGAGTCCTTCGTAAACGCAAAAGCCGCAACTCATAGAGGATATTAGTTTTTAGGATTCACAATTTTTTTCCCGTCTCAAGAGATGCTAATATTTGGCCTCACCTTTGCTGTACCAATAAGAGCGTGTGGAGGGAACCGAACCATCCCGGAGAAGGCTGCTGGCACTCTGACGACCCCTTCCCCCTTCCCCCTCCCCTTCCCCCACCAGGAGCCGACCCACTCACTAGTATGACAGTACCGCCTTGCCCTTATACGGCCCGCGACCATTAGGGGGAGGATGTGGTAAGGGAGGAGGACACTGGGGAGGGAAAGAATTTGCCATATTCGCCCTTGCCTGGTACCCTTCCCCCTCCTCCTCCCCCTTGAACTGGTGGTCCGTGCAAATTCTTCCCTTAAGTCCTCGCTACGCCTGAAATCCTCTGGCGATGTTGGACTTTTTCGTGTGTGAAACGTCCCCATGAGCGGCTCTGGGATTCAGTGGGAGTATTTTTTCCCCGCGGAGAAGGGACGCAGGGGAGCACAAGTGTGTCCTCCCCCAGTAACAGTATCTACACCCCTAAAGCAATAACATCATATCGTAGACAGGATTTGATCAGCGATAAAATCAGAGGGGATCGTCGGTCATCTGGCACCTCCCTGGATGAGAGGGGAGGACGACCGACGGAGAGGGAGGGTTTGATGGGCCTTGCCGCTGCCAGCCGCACGAGCCAACCTTTCACACCCTTGTTAGAGTCTGCTTCAAACATCCTCATAAGTGTCTCATTGCTCGTGTGTTGGTGGTTAAGGTCCTCGCCAGGGTGGACAGGTGGGTTGGGTCGCCTTGGCAGTCACGCACTCAGCAGGTATAGGAACGTTCGCTACTTACTGAATGACGCTCTCGCCCTCTTCCTCATAAATAATTCGTGTCATTAAGTACTGGCAGAAGTTTAATTATATTTTTGATATAATATGCACGCCCGACACTTGCATCTCCATGTAGCACCGCTTCGATTATGAAATTTGTTTGTAGTGCTTCAAAAATTCACGGACGTCAAAGGAACCGTTTCTCGTTGAAATTTTCGCCCCTGGAGTTTGGGAGTCATTATGAAGCCTTTCTAATTAAAAGTGAAGCGGGAGGATGTTTCCTTTCACTCTGCATGTCGGAAACCATAAATTCTGCCTCAGTGTCCCTATTTATTTTCGGATCTGTGCACACATATGGAGGGGACCCGTCGGTTTATTGCCCTATTTGTCTCAATTTCGAGGTGTGAAAAATAAGTATGAGGTTGGAATGCGTCGGTGTGAGGGGAGGCGGGTGAGGGGAGGAGACTTTCCGGGGTCGGGGAGAGAGGGGAGGAGCCGGGCAACGTGCTCCTCCCGGTCCCGGGTTGTCCGTCAGTTTGGCGGAGTTTCCCCTCCCTCAGCCACCTCAGTCATCCGGCGGCGCTCGGAGGGGACACGCATCGCCCTTCCCATCCTCGTGGTACTGATCAATCCCTGTTCCCGAGGGATTTACAGGGATCTGAGAGGGTTGTGTGATTGACTGATCTCGCCCAGAGGACCTTGGATCGCCACGCAGGGCGCTAAGAGGCGAGGGAAGCCGGGTTGTGTGCATCCTTGTGAGAGAAGTGTTTGTGAGGGGAGAGAGAACCGGGTTGATCCTACGCTGCTCCTGCCGCCCTGCTGCTGAGGGGAAGGACCCACCTACCTCCCCGCCAACCGCCCACCCACGCCCTCAATGGAAGCACAACCAGCTTCAGGAACAGGCCCTCGATGAACAAACCAGGCCATGTTGCTTCCTTAGCGGCGTGTGGCGGCCGACCTGCGTGCGAGGAAGACGCTGGGAGACTGGAGTGCCTGCCTGGGAGAGGGAGTGAGTGTGCTGACCTCGGTATAGCGGCCGCCTCCGCACCCGGCATCAAGGACGGCTCAATGCTTGCCCCGTCCGTGCTCCGAGGACCTGGGTGCGTAGGGAGGGACGCTTTCACTACTGGGTGGCGTCTCGATGCCCTGGTGAGCCGTGGTGCGTGGGGACTAGAGGGGCTGTGTACTGTACGTGCCGAATATTTTTGTGAGGGGGGAAGGTCAAGGTAAAATATTGGACTGCAGAGAACAAGTGACTCTGGGGTGTATGAAACGCGGTGAAAAACTGTAGCGACGCATCTCTAAAGTGTGTGTGTTTTATGGTGGAGAGAGAGAGAGAGAGAGAGACAGAGAGAGAGAGAGAGAGAGAGAGAGAGAGAGAGAGAGAGAGAGAGAGAGAGAGAGAGAGAGAGAGAGAGAGAGGAGAAAAGAAGAGAAGAGAAGAGAGAGAGAGTAGTGCTTCTGTTGCTATGAGTATCGTCGTTGTTGCTATGTTACATATTTATCTTTCTCCCTTTAATCTGGCAATGGTTTTAATGCTGTACATCCCCACGTGGAGGTCGCCGGGACGTCCTCAGCGGCGCTCCTCAGACCCGTACGCACATAACCTGTTACGGGAGGAGCCGCGGGGCCTTGGTCAGTCTTGGGTACGAGAGAGACACACACGTATTTACTGATGATTAACGCACAACAGCTGCTCCGCCAAATAGTTGTAATAGCTGTTCTCAAACTAATTATTTTCCCCGGGATAAAGATTAGTCAGTAGTAATACACTTGCTGGATTCTGTTTGCGGTTTTTTTTTTTTTTTTTATCTCCGAGTGACTATATCGAACCAGTACACTTGGCAGAGTATCTTTATAAAGCCAGTTTTTGTGTTTAAAGTTGTGTGATCCACCTTGGCATGTCTTTTTTTTTTTTTTTTTTTTTTTTTTTTTTTTTTTTTTGCATGGTTATCTTGATGTAACAGGTAACGAAGAAGTAGATGACGGCTGAGAATGCATGCAGACTAATAATAATGATTTATATATATCATGTGCTAATAATATACAGTCCATGTTTTTTTTTAATCGAGTTTTAAAGCAAGTCATTTTTTTTTTCTCTTTTTGGGTACGATGTTCGTTTTTTTTTTTTTTTTTGGTGAAGTTTGAAGGCACATGCTGATTGTTCTTCTATAATCATCCACGCTTGTTGAGAGAGAGAGAGAGAGAGAGAGAGAGAGAGAGAGAGAGAGAGAGAGAGAGAGAGAGAGAGAGAGGTGTCAGGCATACTTCAACCATGGTTAAGGCAGTTGCCAGGTGTGCCGGTTTCAGTCCTTACCTCCCCCACCTCCCATCCCTTCCCCTCTCCTCTCCCTGTTCCCCTCACTCTTCCCATCACATCTCTTCCTCTTCCTTGCCTTAATATCCTTTCATAGTCTTTTAGTCTGACATTCCCTTCAGAAGCCCATCAGCCCTTCAGTCCTTCAACACCACCTCGTCACCACTTTGTCCCTGTTACCCCTTCAGCAGCCCCTTACCTGCACACCCCTTCCAATCACCCCTTGTCCCTGCAGCTCTTTCCTTTACTTTCCAACAATTTCTTCATTTAATTTGTCGTAAAAGGCAATTGCGTTGGTAATTGCGTCACTTAAGTTATCCCCTGTCAGAGTTAACTTATTTGTTGAAAATTATGCGAGAAGTAATTGGACGTTTCTTCGTTTTTGCGCTTGTTAGAGTGATGGTTTAGAGTAGTGCTTGTGAGTATGTATGTATGTATTTACATCCACCCAACTCCCTGTGTGCTTGTGGTGCGCCTTTGTGAAAGTTATTGATTCACGTTAAAGATGTTTATAAGAGTGGAAAGGAGAGAAGGGATGAAGGATAATAACGGAAGTGACTAAAAGAGAGGAAGAACAAAGAATAGATTAAACAAGAGACAAGACTCTAGAAGGATGTTTGGGAGAAATTCAAAGACAGGAGGACGAACGTTGACACTGATAGATACACACAGCGACACACACACACACACACACACACACACACACACACACACACACACACACACACACACACACACACACACGTACAAGTCCCTCTGTGATGAATAAAGAAACAGACAAGATTTAGAAGAGAAACAGTCCCTGAACGGAAGCCCAACACTACTAGGCGTCACAACGAGCCGTCCCAATCAAGGGCTTATCATTAATATCCTCGTGGTTGGGAGCAGGTGGCGGCGGGGAGCGAGGGGAGGTGCGGGTCAGGAAGAGGGAAGGTGTGGGAGGAGAGACTATTAATGTGGTTTGGGAGCTCGTGGTCTGGCGGCGTTAGGGGGACGGAGAGGGCAAAGGGGAAGACTGCTTGGTCGGTAAAGGGGAATGGTGCTTAATGGGGTGAAGGGAAGGGAGTGCTATGGAATGGACGTGAAAAAGGGGATGACGGGGAGGTATAGGGTGAGTGTGATGTGTGTGTGTTGGGGTGAAGGGAAGGCGATGTGGATGTGGCAGGAGCTCATGTTCGTTGGGTGAGTCTTGTTTGAGGTGGCAGCTGTGTGGAGGCAGGTGGAAGGCTCGGGAGGGGAGAGAGAGGATTAGGGAGGGTGAGGGGAAGGAGAAGGAGGAAGAGAAAAATTAAAGGAGGTTGTGAAGGAATGGGAGGAGGAACTGAGTGACGTGGGGAGGAAAGGAAAGGAAGAAGAAAAGATGGATGGTTGAGGGAGGCAGTGAGGAAAAACAAGGCGGATGATTACTAAGGAAGGATGAAGTTGAGGAGGTCGGGAAGGAATGAGGGGAACAGCCACGTGGCGAACCGGGGGGAAGGGGTGAAATAAAAGCAAGTAAATAAGTCTTCACCACTTACTTAAATATCCGCATAGACGTGAAAGGGGGTTTATGGGTAACTATATAATCAGGTTGCAGTCAGACTTTACTAGTACGTTCTGGCTTACTAAATGCGTGATAGAATATGACAATGTGTTTATACTGCAGTGTTTACGACCGCATAAACGCTGTGATGTAAGCAGTGCGGTTAAGCTGTAAGGGAGGCAGTGTATGTATGTGTGTGTCTGTGTCTGTGTGTGTGTGTGTGTGTGTTTGTGACTCGGCAGTAAGATGTGTCCTTCGGGAGAGTGAGTCAGCCCAAGGCAAAAAACCAGCTCATAACAGCGTGATGTGGAGAAGGGAGTCAAAGAATGTGAAAAGGGTACCACATGTTTGTAGAATTGCATCCTCGTTGGACAATGTGAGTACCATATGGGCGGGAGGCGAGGCAGGGCAAGGCGAGGCGAGGATGGGCGGGAGGCGAGGCAGAGCAAGGCGAGGCGAGGGTGGGCGGGCGGGCGGCGGTGCGGCAAGGGGAGTGAAGAAGCTTAGATAAATGAAGCGAGTGAGTGCGGGAAACATGAGACGTGCTGTAAATTAATGTAGAAGTTTAATGTGCTTCAAGTATTATAGACAAAAAACGAGGAGGAAAGGATGAAATATGGCGTTAAAGAGAACGTTGAGAGTGCGTGGAATTAATGATGCCAAGAAAGAACCGAGAACGAGGAAAATTAAAATCGAGGAGGAAGTAATTTAAAACTTGAATGTGGTCCAATTATTGTAGATAAAGATGAAATGCAGAAAGAAAGCATTCCATTTAAAATACGAGGCAGGAATGAATGAATGCTAGAAGGAGACAAGCGAATACATTAAATAAGACCATTCAGGATATGCCAAACCTGGAAGGAAATATTTACCTAAATTAATTGGGTAAAGAAAGTAAATGAAAAGCGTTGTGTGTATGAAATCACTTTGAAGTCAAAAGAAGTTGTCACTGGAGGGAGGGCAGGCAAGTGGCAGGCTGGCTGGACGTCACAGTAATGCGTGATGGAGGCTGTGGAAGCAAGCTGTTTTAGGATTACTACAACACCGAGCTCCCTCCAGCTTCACTCTCAGCACTAAGCCTTGACTCCCCACTTCCTTCACGCCACGCCCGCCCACCACCGCCCTCATTCCTTCCTCTCTGCCCACGGTGGTGCCCTGGGTGGTCTGTAAACCTATAGCCTTACAGTGTTGTGTTTCATGCTGCTGCATAGTTCAAGGCGTTGCTCTAAGCCAGCCTCAGGGACCACACTCACATTAAACGGCAATTTAATGTAGTTCATGACATCCTGTGACTTCAAAGACGAACGACTTTCTTATTTCATTGTTAACAAATTAGTAACATGTGTTCTGCTTGATTACAACAATTTTTGCTTGAAATAATATAACTATTTATAATTTCAGAATCAAGGAAAAGATGGTAAAATAAAAAATCAGTATTTGCATTGGTCACGTTGAAGTTATATACCATTTCGTTTGCCTGAAATGCGGCAATGACACGGTGCTGATAACACGCTTGTCTGTCTCATGACATTTTCGGGGCCACTCACCTCCCCACCCAAAGGCTGCGTAGGCAGTGAGAACCAGGGGACGGCAGGAGTCATTACCAGCAGGGAGTGTTTCCAGGGAGGGAGGGAGGGAGGGGGTGTTCAGAGGCACTAGTAAGGTCTGCGTGGGAAGAGGAAGCGGAGAGAGAGGAGAGAAGAGAGGGAACCGGAGATTTATATAATTTAGAATTTTTCGTATCAATCTTCATGAGAGAGAGAGAGAGAGAGAGAGAGAGAGAGAGAGAGAGAGAGAGAGAGAGAGAGAGAGAGAGAGAGAGAGAGAGAGAGAGAGACCTTTCACCAACCCTTCCTTACCCTCGTTCCCTTTTCTTTCCTCTCCCTTCAGTTTCCTTTTTCCTTATCAGGGCCGCGTCTCCCCCTGTCGTGCACTATTGCAAATTTATTTATAGCTTCATAAAAGTCGTGGCAGTGTTTGCGTGAGGTCGCGTTTCAGGCGTTACACATCTCTATTCTCGCATGCTGGAGGTTCAAGCCTATCCCCACCCACTCCTTTTCCTCTCCTTCCTTTCCCCTTATCTCTCCTTCATGTCCCTCCTCCTCCTCTTCCTCTTCCTCTTCCTCCTCCTCAGTTCTCGTGTCGCGGGGTACGAATGAGAGGAAGTATTGAATTGATAAAGCCACTTATTGCAACACCTTGATGGTTGCCTCGTGTGTCTGTGCAATGCTTAGCCGTGACGCAGAGAGAGGCGTGATTGAGAGAGAGAGAGAGAGAGAGAGAGAGAGAGAGAGAGAGAGAGAGAGAGAGAGAGAGAGAGAGAGACGCGTGGGAAGTATATTGACGTCGGTGAAATGTAAAACGGCTTTGTTGTTTATTGTCGTTGTTGGTGGTGGTGGTATTAGTGGTGGTGGTGGTGATGGTGGTGGTGGTGGCGGTGGCGGCGTCAGAGTGTTTAAACAAAGCCAGGCTGACGAAACCGTATTGTTGACATTGTCTTGTGACGATCAATATACCGTGTCCGTATATCTAATTGGAATCTCTCTCTCTCTCTCTCTCTCTCTCTCTCTCTCTCTCTCTCTCTCTCTCTCTCTCTCTCTCTCTCTCTCTCTCGTGGGCCTTAATCTCTCGTGTTTGTTTACTCTATTACTCTATCTCAAGTGCACGTACTACAAACAAACAAAGTATTAGTGCCTTGTTCTGCTTCTACATACACACACACACACACACACACACACACACACACACACACACACACACACACACACACACACACACACACACACGTTTATGCAGCAATCCTCTATTACCCTATAAAAGTTTAATCATCAGCATATCCATTCCAGTCGTCCCTTCCTTGATAGTCTTGTGTCTATGCTGAGGGGATTCTATTGATGTATAAAGTTTATACGTAATCGGCTTTACTCTGGTTCCCCTTCACCGCTCCCCTCTCCTTTACACCCTCCCTTTACATTCCCTCACACCTCCTTCCTTATCCACAAATTCATCGTATATATACACTCTAAACATATAGTCTGGTATTATATTCACGCCCTTTACCATCCTCCCTCAGGTTGCAGCAACAAACGTATCCATTTCTATTTTTTTCTTAACCATTTTTTTTTTCACGGGTAAATCGGCTTATGGTCTTATCCAGCCCCACCCAATCACCTCCGCCGCGACGCTATACCACTGTCCACGCTGCTGCCTCTCTCTCTCCCTCTCATGTCTTTTCTCAACCTCCGTGACGTTTATGAAGCTCTCAAGGAATAGCCGCGTCTCGTATAGAAATTTATTAGACTTACGATACATTTATGAAGACTCACGAATAAAGCCGCGGTCACACTACTCCTAGGTAATGATAGACTCGCTGAGATTTTAGCTACTCGTCCACAGATACGCTGGGCTGGGCTGGGCTGGGCAAGCTTGCACCGGAACAACATTCTATGGACGTCCGCCTGTGGGTAATGCAGAGTATGTTGTTTAAATATTAGTAAAAATGTTTTCATCAAGCTAATGCAAATATGTATTGAAATATTATTGAATTTATACTATCAATGAAAAACAGAAAATTACACGATGAATTAGATATTAATTAAATTGTTACACAACCTTCGTTTGGCTGCCAAGAAAAAACAAACATAGCGAGCTGATAATTGAAAAGCAGTGAAAGCGCTACTAAGAATAATGAGCCAGGACGGTAATATTAATTGGTCTGCAGCGGCAATAATTTATCTCCTGGAGAAGGTTAAGCACATACTAACATTCCGCTGTGATCACGAGTCTCCGAGGCAGCGGCCCGTTGTTTTGATGTATAGTGTGACCAGCACGGTGGTGGGACGGTGTCAGTCTAGTTGAAAAGAACCTGCCTATCCAAGCGATATCAATGATCAGTGTGACAGTGCATTAAGCTGTAAAGACTCTTCTTTGAATCACGGCCACGCGTCCTCTTCCTGTCTTCCTCCCTTCCCGACTTATCCTTCACCCAGACACATGACTCCAGCCTCAGCCCGCAACTCACACTCCACTACTGTCTGGCGCACAGCCTCAGCTACATCAACACATCCCCCGCCCCACGGCAAGTCATTTCCACGTCTCCCCTTGTCAACACTCACTCATATCCTGTTCCAGCTCATTTCTAACCTCCCTTAACCCACTTCTCCTTAATCCCCCCCATCTTCTGTCTCCTTCGTCAGGGCCTCAGTGTCCCTTGATGGGCTCTTGTTTTTTATATGGTATGCAGGGGCCTCGCCGCGGCCATCAGGTGTACTCCACGTGTTCTTCAACTAATGAGATGCCTTCTGGAAGTAATTCGGGGAGAACCTTGAAGTATGAGCAAGGAGAGGAAGGCCGCCTTTGAGGCTATTCCCAGCCACCTTAAGGAGTGGACGAGGAGGTAGAGGAGGCACTCGGCGCATCTCACGGACAACCGGAATGAATGACGCTCTTCACAGTGAATATTAGGAAAGTTGGCGTCCGTCCCTCTTCCTCGACGGACCATAATAGCAGTGACAAGGACGTTTCATGGGTAGCGCCAGGAGGTGGTGGTGATGGCGTGGGGTGTTGATGTGGTGGCGCGGACTGGTGGTTATGGTGCTTTGTGGTGGCAGTGGTGGTGGCGGCGGTGGGATAAGGTGGCGCGGTGCGGTTAGTGGTAACATCACGCCGGCGTTGTGGCGTGATGGTGGTAAGCGGCAGTGTGACCGAGTGGAGAGTGAGTGGCATTAAGTTGCGTGGCTTTTTTACTCTTCTTGGTAAACTTCGGGA
>JAXIVD010009895.1:7500-14443 GCA_036785275.1 Cancer borealis
AATGTCTTGTGACGGCGAACGTTCGGAAGCAGTCACCTGGTGTCTGGCTGCCATCCGGTCAGAGAGATGCTGCTGACCGCAGCGTCTAGAAGGTGTTTTGTGATGTGAGGCGCTATGCTGTCGCCTAAAGAAAAGCGGCTGACTTCAGCGTTTAAGGGGCGTCGGCGAAGATGCTTCATCACCCAGCTTGGCCGGCTCCTCAGACTTACCCACGCAACTACACCTACAAGTCACGGACCTCGGAGTGCTCTACTCTCACCGTACATCCGAGGTCCGGACTTAAACGTATAACTGACATTTCTGTGTTATTACGAGTGCCCTACAAACTGTCGCTGAAGTTATATATATAATGCACAAACCTCACCTCATACCCAAGTGTGGAGATATAGTGCCACAGTGACTCTTGTGATATACTTTAATCTATGTGCATAACCCTGCTTGATTAGAATACAAATACAAGCAGTGAGACTTTTTCTATGTACCAGTGTACTGATCATCTTATACTGTAAATAAAACTGTATAAAGTACACGTATTTGGCTAAACCGCTCGGGCCACACTATCTCACATAACACTCGTTACCATCACCACGGTAACACCTGGTAGCACCAAGATAACATATGGTGGTATCGGTGGTAACATGTGGTGAGTGTGGTGTGATAAATAACAACCACCACACAGGTAACACCGTGGCACCAGTTGTTCAGTCAATTTGGTTCAGATAGAAAGTGTATTCATTTGATGCCCTTCATTTTTTGCCGCCATCTTGGTTATTTTTTATTAAATATTGATCATATCTGAATTTCATTGACACCAGTGGATTGCCGATCCATTAAAACCATGGACCAGAACCAACAATTATGTTTCTATCACAATTATTGAAGAAGTTATAGCTGTTTCGGTATTTCAAAGCCCGGTGGCGGCCATCTTGAAAATGACTCGGTTTTAACTAATTTCGGGATGTCAGATTTTGGTAGACATATTTTCTGTTGATCAGTGTATCCAGTCGGAATGAAAATCACTGAAAAACCTTTGGTTGTAATTTGTTGTGGGTTGAGAGTTTTTTTTGTCATAAATTGACTTGACTAGTTCCTGCGTCGCGAGGTTTGACTGTGACTGAGTGAGGGAGTGAGGCTGAGTGGCTCCTGAACACTTAGACTGCGGCAGCGAGGCCAAACATGCGAGTAAGTCTGCACGTAGGTTTGGGCGGTAACGGCGGTGACACTGATCTTGAGTTCTGAGTGATTGAAAAACTTTTGGGTGATGAAAAAAAAACTTTTCAGCAATTGAAGAAAACGTACGGCGGATGAGCTACCGCTCACCGCTATACAAGCTTTTGAAATGGCTACTTCTGTGGCTGAGGAAGACTATTTTGCAAACAGTGGAGGACTTTATGAGAACCTCGAACATGAGGAATCTGACATGGATGCTGAGTATGAAATAGTTCAAAGTAAGAGAAAGAGGAACAAGGAGCGCAGAAGCCAAGATAAGGAAACGAGTGACGAAGAAGACGTCGGTGATAGAGAAAACAAGAAAGCGAACAAAGGGCCAGGAGCGAGTCACGCTGCGACCCTACAAACAGGAGTGGCAGCAGAACGAAGAGAAAACGGGCGGCCGAATCCACAATCACATGCGAGCGAGCTTGGGGAGGTAAGGCCTGTTGCATCACCCACCAACAGAGTACGACTGCTTTTTTCCCACCAACTGTAGCTTAACATTTCATGAGAAACTGTTATGGACTGTGAAAATGGGTCGGGCCCTCAGGAGGTTCAAGCCACTACTGAAAGAGGGCAAGCACAGACCCTACGTCACCGTGGGTAGCCAGGAAGCAGTGGAAGTGCTCACGACCACTGGGTATGAAAACATTGTGCTCCAGCTGCCGGAGGGAAGAGAGAAGTGTACTAAAGTGATAATTTTTCGATACCCAGAGATACTAGAGCCAGACTTTCTGCTTGATGACTCAAGGTTTGTGTGGGCGAAACGACACGTAGTGCGAGGGGAAAAGAGGTGCCAAGTGATAGCTCTTATGAAGGGGGAAGTGTCTGAGAAAGTTTTTATCACTGGTGCCGGGTACCGAAGAGTGGTACCATACGTGCCTGAGCCTGATATATGCCTCCGCTGTAGCAGGTGGGGACACAGAGCATGGAAGTGCCAAGAGGACCCAAGGTGCAGGTTCTGTGCAAAGAAACATGAGTCATCGGTCTGCGCGGACAAGATAAAAAATGGAAATTCTGTGAAGCCGAGATGTTGTAACTGAGGAGGAGAACACAACGCTAAGTACACGCGGTGTCCTAGGAAACCCCTCGTTCAACGTAAATATGGCGAGAGCAAGACGGAGGAGACGACCAATGACAAGTGGAACAACGTGGGCTCACAACGGCCTGGTGGTTACGCATGGCAACAAGGCGAGGAGGCAACAGCAAGTTCATCACAAGGTGCGAGAGCACGTGGACAGGAGACGGTGGCAAAGACAAAGGAATGGCCACCGCTACCGGGAGGGGTAGTCAGCCAGTTGGGGGGGACGGGTCACACCCGGGAAACGAACACCTGTGGCGCCCCTCCACAAACCTCTGACCTGACGCCTGCTCACCTACATCCCCCCTCCCTGCCTGCCCCCAGTACGCCGCACCAGCCCAGCGGCCAGGCAGCACCTGTTTCCCCGCCCACGGAATCTGGGTCGCCGAGTGTGGCGTTTACCGACAACAGTGGTGAGATATTAGCTTATATTAAGAAGTTAGAGAAGAAAATCGATGCGATCGATAAGAGAGTAAGCGTAGCTTTACATGGAGAGAGTGCAGTAACGGGAACTAAACCTAAAGACCGGTAGGAGAAAAATATATGTAATACTTTCACATGTATGGAGAGCAACAGTTTTGATAATCAAAAAGAAGCTGGAATATCAGTTGATGTTAATTTTGATGCATTACTACAAAAATGGGAAAGCAGTGGTAGAGATCGGGAGGCATTTGTGAAGGATTGGAGTGAAATGCAGGACTGTCTTGACGCGGCTAGAAAAATTCTACAGAGAGTTGCTCGTCTTAATGAAACTGATCACTTGACTCTTGTTAATGGGTGTGTGTGAACTCCAAATTATGTCATGGAATGTCAATAGTGTCAGGAACAGAACAGCTGATATTCATTACTATGTCACTAAAAACCATACGGATGTTGTCTTGCTTCAGGAGACAGGTGACAGAGGTGAAAGTTCATTGTTAAAACTTAATGGTTACTGCAGTTATCATTTACCAGCTGGGGAGGGAGTCAGGGGATTATCCACGTATGTGACGAACTCCTTACCCTCAGAACTTGTTGGTAGGCCAAGAAGAGAGGCAGGAATTGAGAGTCTGGCAATCAGAGTTTATGTTAATAGTGGGACAATGAATATTGTTAACATCTACGTGAGCAAAAACTGTTTTGATGTTGCTAACTTACCAGATTGCATATTTAATGATGTAACTCTGCTTGCTGGAGATTTCAATGCCCGTCACGGCCAATTAGGTGAAACAAGCGGGAATGGCAATAGTAATGGTGTTTCCTTTGCTCAATTTTTGCAAGACTACAGTGACGTAACCCTATTAGGGACACCTGAGGCGACCCATCTGAAGGGTGGACGCCTTGACTATGCATGTATACTGAATGGTCAGGGCCTGACTGCTGAGTGCAACGCCCAACCCGAGTTACTAAGTGATCACTTTGCACTAGACATAACAATACCTGTGAAGAAAATTACTACGCACTTTGCTAGAAAGAGAATAGTGATGCCTAAATCGCGCAGTATGATTACGACATTTATACATAAAATATCAGAATGGTACAAGAGTTACTCGCCTACTGAGGTTAATGGGTTTTATAATGACTTACTTCTTAAAATCGAGGAACTTCTTCCCGTAACTGTAGGGACTTCAAGTAATGATAATTGCCCCCCAAAATGCGAGACTTACACCAACAACGCAAAGGTGAAAAAGTGGAACAGATTGATGCGAGTGGCACATAAGAAATGGGTACAAGATGGCAGAAGTGATGCCAGTAGGGAAGTGTTGCTGGAAACAGCAAAGGAGTGCGGTAACATGCGAAGAGAAGCACGTGGTGATAGTTGGGAGAGGTTTGCCAGCGGGATCGGGAAAAATGCTAACACACATGAGATATGGAAAAAAGTCAATAGGGTTCGTGGCAAGAGACCTCGAAATGTAACACATCTTCACCCTCAGGCGGTGGCTAACCAACTAGCTGAACAATGGGCTGAGGCTGCATCCAGTGCTGGGTTGCCAGAGGAGGTAAAGCAAGGGGTCAGTCATTGGGAGGGACAGAGACGAGATTTCATTGTCTCGGCCTTAAATACGGGTGGGCCGACTTGTACTGATATTACACAAGAGGAACTGTTGCGAGCAATTAAACATGGAAAATCCACCGCCCCGGGAGAGGATGGAGTAACGTACGATGTACTTAACTGTCTGGCTTCCATAGAAAATGGTCCGCTGCTTCACCTTTTCAACATGAGCTATAGGGAGGGTAAATTACCTAGATTATGGAAAAAAGCAGTACTAATTCCAATTCCAAAGTCTGGCGGAGGTTTCAGACCTGTGTCCCTGACATCGTGCTTCAGCAAGATGATGGAGAGGATATTACTGGGGAGGCTCCAATATTTGATACAAGACAACTTACATCCCTCACTGTATGGTTTCATGAGGGGTAAGGGAACCACTGGAGCGATTATCAGTTGTCTTAGTAATGAAGCAGACTACTGTCGTACTTTCATAGATCTGAAAGGTGCATTTGATCGAGCCAACGGTGAGGTAATGCTGTATGAGCTCGCCAACTTGGGAGTTACAGGACGGCTACTCTATTGGATTGGGGATTACTTGCATGGCAGGCGCGCGACAGTGCGTTATCAGGGAGTCTCCTCCCCTGAAAAAAGCTTGGAATTAGTTACGCCTCAAGGAGGAGTACTCAGTCCAACGCTTTTTAATGTACTCATGAACAGGGTAGCAAAAACAAATCTAGCTAACGGCGTGTCCTCGATCATCTACGCTGATGATATACTATTGCAGAGCAAAAAAGTTGACAGCATGCAGGAAGCTTTAACATCATTCACCCAGCTGTCACAGAGGCTTGGTCTTGTTATCAATGAAGATAAGACCAAGTTTATGTGTCGCGCACAAGGTAGACAGGAGCTTTATGTAAATAACAAACACCTCGAGAGGGTGAAGAGCTATAAATATCTAGGAGTATATATTGGTTACACTGCTGAGAGCAAAGAGGCTGAGCTAAAATACCTGATAACGCAATGTCGCGCCAGATTAAAAACCCCTCAAGGCACTAGCGTGGAGTGGACGCGGCATCGGGGTGCCCGTGTTAAGAATGCTGTATATAAGCACTGTCAGATCAATTGTAGAGTACGCCAGTCCTGTTCTCTCGACCTTTGATCAGGGGAGACTTAACAAGCTTGAGAGATTACAGAACGAGGCAATGCGAATAATTTTGAATTGTCCAAAAAATGCGATGATACTGGCGATGAGATGTGAACTCAGTCTCCCAAGCATTTGCGACGTCATCCAGGAGGTCAACGTCGTGAGCGCTGTTAGACACCTGCGCTCTGGAAGCGGAGCGGCGGTGCGAACCAAATTACTATCCGTGGGCGACAGACGCAGGTTCCAAGGGGTGAAGAGACACTATTTGGTGGGGCTTGCAAATAACTTCCACACTTATAACATTAATAACGAGAACACCCTCGCTGTTAAACCTACTATGGAGCCGCCTTGGGAAGGGAGGCAACCAGACGTGACAATACAGCGGCTGCCTTACAAAAAGACAGAGTACATTTCATTGGAACTGAAGGTTAAATATGAGTTGATGATAAGTGAGCTGGCTGGTGACAACATTACTCATGTCTACTGTGATGGATCTGTAAGAGATGATGGTAGGGCTGGGTGTGGAGTCCTCATTAGGCATTTTAAACATGATGGGACACATATGGACATGGAATGTTGTTACAGGCTGACTGACGGCGTCTCATCAACTCAGGCTGAGCTGTGTGCCTTCAGGTTTACTCTCAGTCTGTTGCAGGGAGGGACTGGAGATGTATGGGTGTTCAGTGACAGTCGAGGGGCGCTGGAGTCCCTGGTAAGCCCAAAGCCTGTCCTAGAAAGCCTGGTGTCTGAGTGCAAAGTCCTGGAAAAGACTCTTGAACCCCACAGAAAAATAAGGTTCATGTGGGTACCGGCCCATGTTGGGATCAGTGGGAACGAAAGAGTAGACCATCTGGCAAAAAGGGGTAGTGAAAAGTGTGAAGTCGATTTAAGGTGTAGCCATCCATACCCTGCGTCAAATAAAAACACACATAAAGCGTGTACAGTCAGATTGTGAAAAAGGAAAGATAGAGGCCCAATGTGAAAAGAGTGAAACACTTAGACACTATGTGCGTGTTGCTCAGGAAACGACCTACTCTTATGGAAAATACAGGGCGGCGTGGAAAGACAGTGTCTGCACCAGGCTTAGAATGGGCTGCAAATATCTCTGGGAGCTAGGAGTGGAGGTGAGTGAGGCAGACAGACAGTGTAGGTTGTGTGGGGAGCGTGACGCTCACTCACTACGCCATTACGTACTCCGGTGTCCCTCGCTGCCACACACCAGGCAGGTCACGTCTGGTTCCCTCACTGACCAAGTGATTTGGTTATTTAATACTGGCACAATAGGAGAGCTGCTAGCCAGTTCTAATGTCTTACAGAAGATAGTGTAATATTTGTACATTATTTGTTTAAGATGACTTACTATTAAGACTATGTTATAATGCTACTCCACCATAGAATCTATTATGCCTAAAAAATCAAGCTATTAGCTTTTCTTACAATACCTAACTTTTACTCACTCTGTATAATATATATTATAATTTAACAACTTTGGATAAGGTTGATGGAGACTTATGTCCCATCAACCCTTTGAGATAGG
>JAXIVD010009896.1:0-10000 GCA_036785275.1 Cancer borealis
GTGGTGGTGGTGGTGGTGGTACTGATCTTATCGATTATATAGTAGCATTGAATCGTGTCAGTAATTAGAGCTTGTTAAAAAAATAAGAATAGCATAACATAAAGAAGTAAGCGTAAAGGTTCTGTTTTTTTGCATTCCGGTTGCTTGTATACTAAGAATCTTATAACGATGGAGCATTTTGGGATGAGTCCTATTGCTTCTAAGGCTTGTTGGGTGTGAGTGTGATTGTTAAGCGTCTTGATGTGACTGCATACAGGGTGGTGTGATCCTTGGCTGTCGACTAAACACATCGGGTTAGTGTTGTTTCTTCAGCCAGTTAGTGTCACTTTTTGTTGATACAGATGTACAATAAACCCTTGTCACTTGAGTTTTATTGTTATCAAGATCTCTCTCTCTCTCTCTCTCTCTCTCTCTCTCTCTCTCTCTCTCTCTCTCTCTCTCTCTCTCTCTCTCTCTCTCTCTCTCTCTCTCTTTCTCTATCTCTATCTATCTATCTATCTCTAACCATATACCTGCCTTACTTAACGAAAAGCCGTCGCATTGATAGTGTAATTAACATTGTCGTTGTTGTTGTTGGGGATGTTACAATTTTTCTGTCCACAAAATCTGGAAAAGATGCCACATTTACCTGCTGACTTCATTTTACACAAAGAACTCGGTGCTAGGAAAAAATCTTTACAACATTTATGTATTCTCAACATTTTTATTCACCATCATTAGGCATACATAAAAAAAATCGCAAAACAGGTCAAATACAACGTAAACTTTCTACTTTTATGGGATGTGTGATCTTGGGACAAATATAATTTTTTCTTCCATATATATAATCTATATTTTTCACTCGTTATATGATTATCAAACAAAATTTAAAATTCTTGCATATATTAGATAAACAAACAACCAGCAACCAATGGTATTTCGAAGTTAATGGACAGAAGGATGCTATATCATTATAATTTTTCTTCTTTTTCTTCTTCTTCTTGTCATTATTAGGTATCATTGTTGTTGTTATTATTATTGTTATTATTATTATTATCATTGTTATCATTAGTAGTATTAGTAATAATAGTATTAATATTAATAATACTAGTAATTAATATTAATAGTACTAGTAGTACTAGTGGTAGTAGTATAAATAGTAGTAGTAGTAGTAGTAGTAGTAGTAGTAGTAGTAGTAGTAGCAGCAGTAGTAGTAGTAGTAGTAGTAGTAGTAGTAGTAGTAGAGTAGTAGTAGTAGTAGTAGTAGTAGTAGTAATAGTAGTAGTAGTAGTACTGTAATAGTAATAGTAGTATTGGTAGTGGTAAATAATAGTAGCAGTAGTAGCATTTTTTTTTATAGCAACAGTATAAGAAACATCACAAATCTACAAAGACTTCCACTCATTTATTCATAAACTATACGATTTTAAAGTGTACGTAAAAATAGAAAATGATGCCACTAACACAACATTACACACAGACACACACACATACACACACACACACACACACACACACACACACACACACACACACACACACACACACACACACACACACACACACACACACACACACACACACACACACACACACACACACACACACACACACACACACACACACATATATACACACATATACACACACACACACACACACACACACACACACACACACACACACACACACACACACACACACACACACACACACACACACACACACACACTAACATTTGGCTGTAAACTCTTGATCTGTCTCGTGAGAATCGAGCCACTACAGTCCTGCCTTGCTCAGCCTTGCTCAGCCTTGCTCTGTCTTGCTCTGCTTGGCCCTGCTCACAGCTGTGCCGCTCAGTTCTTACATAATTATTTCCACTCAACAGGATGTCCGCTGAGGCAATATTTCGATTCCCAGGAGTGCTCTGTTACCGCCCTGAACTGACATTCCACTAGAGGCTTTCTTCTAATTTTTTTTCCCCCGTTCCCATTCTGTATTTGTTTTGTATATAACGTTCCCTTCCATTTATTCTTTGTCGTCTATTGTCGTTCGAACTTTTATGCTAAACTCCATGCTTTTTTTTTTTTATTGTTTGGTATCCCTCGTTCGGCATTACTAAGAAATTGTTGTTGCGCTCAGGTGTCATATGGAGTCACCTTTACGTTGGTATGTTGTGAGGTAAATGTAGTCCTGAACCAAACAACTATTAGAGACAAACAGCCCTATGACGCTGTTCTTAATGATGATCATGTGAATATAGCAACATCAACTCTCACCTCGCACACAATGGTTAAAAATTAAATTAATACTTATGTTTCAAAAGTAATAATGAGTTATACTAAGGATTTTATTTTTAATTCGCTATAAACTCTCTTTGTGGGTTTATATCTTAATTAACATTGCCTTGTCATAAATAAGTGAGTAGCAAAACAGCAACAACAATGATAATGGAAATCTATAGTTCTATGGATATCGTATATAAACAGATCTCCATATATCCAAAGGTGACGCTACTTCCATATCTAACAGCGTATTTTGGCACTGCATTTAGTCGCGAGCCACACAACAAACTACATCCAATAAAACCGTCTTCTAGGCAAAAAAACACGATGAAATTGCCGAAACATGACTTCAAAGAGACTATGCCGGACTAGCCTTGACTTGCCTTATGGAAGGAAATCAGTATTCATGTTTCTGTGAACTATCAATCATAACTCAGCATCCTCACTCCCCACTCCACTGTCCTTCATGGTAATACAATGACGCACACTGCATTTTCTAATTCAACCCCGTCTGAAAAAAATTGTTTCTGCCCTGCCATCACTTAAATTAGGTAGATCCCACATTTTTTTTATCCTTCCCCTTAACACATCATCCTTTCCCATGTGTGAATTCATTAATACAGTTTTTTTTTTATATCACCCAATTATCTTATCATCAATATAGTGTCATCAAGTATCTCAATGTCTGGTGCAGAGTTTTATTTCGTCAACTTGTTCATTTGTTTACTTTTTATTTTGTAGGATGTGTCTTTCGTGCCTTGAATGCATCTGTATCCCACATGCAAATAATACAGTGACTTCAATGACCCACTATTATTTTCTCTATTCCTTCAGCCCGTGCCGAAAGAAGGGAAACCAGACCCCAGCACAGCCAACATTAACACGTGAGTACTACAATAAGAGAGAGAGAGAGAGAGAGAGAGAGAGAGAGAGAGAGAGAGAGAGAGAGAGAGAGAGAGAGAGAGAGAGAGAGAGAGAGAGAAAGAGAGAAAGAGAGAGAGAAATTTACATATGTTGTGACTAGTAACAGTGACCACACAGAAGCCCTCCAATCCATCTTGAGAGGATCAGATCTCGTGTGATCATCTGCTGTGATACTCTACTCACCTGACTCCTCAATGCTGGACAGGTGAGGAATTGGAGTTTATTTATATCTAGAAACATTGCTCGGCTGCAGGTACAAGCTTCCTCCATTCCTTCTTGGTGCCATTTGAGAGAGAGGGAGAAGAAAAAAAAGTTCATGGCGTATTGATGTTGGAATAGTTAACGAAATATCTAGTGTTGGTTGATTGTGGTGCATTGTTTTTCTTAGCTAACATGCTATTCAATTCTTCATACTGGCGTTGGTTAATGGTATGGAGGCAATGAAGTACTGTTGTGATACCTGATGACATTAATGGAGCTTTATTCAATTAGTTTTCATGATCGAGTTATCGTATGTATAGGGAAAGGAAAATTATGAAAAAAACAATATATGAAAGCATGAAATACGAACTGAAAAACAGGGTAATACGTATACAAAAGTGTAGTTATTTTTTGCCTATTTACAATGAGTTCAATTTTTTGTTTATTTTGTTTGCCGTAAACATGTTAATTCTTTCAGCTTTTATCCTAGATTTCCAAGACATTTTCTACGTTACTCGTTCAACATTCTAGTAAAATACTTGCAATCTAAAATACTTTTTTGAAGACTGTTTTAGTCAGTGTAATCCTTTGGCGTCAGTCGCTATTTTATGTCGCGTTTTGACCGAAAAGCAACGTGTTCGCTGTTTCGTATATGTTTTTTTTTTTTTCACTCACCCACTTGTTCTCCTTCCACCCCTCCCTTGCGTCTCATCCTTCCTATCCTCTGTGACCTCTCCTCGTAATCCGCTACCTCTACTTCCCCTCCCCTAACAAGGAATAATCCACGCTCCAACAAGGGTTTACGAATCCCCTCATGCCGCCCCGATGGGTTTTTGTTTCCCTGTCATGTATTGAGTCTCTCTCTCTCTCTCTCTCTCTCTCTCTCTCTCTCTCTCTCTCTCTCTCTCTCTCTCTCTCTCTCTCTCTCTCTCTCTCTCTCTCTCGCTCTCGCTCTCGTTCTCTCTCTCTCTCTCTCTCTCTCTCTCTCTCTCTCTCTCTCTCTCTCTCTCTCTCTCTCTTTCTCTCTCTTTCTCTCTCTCTCTCTCTCTCTCTCTCTCTCTCTCTCTCTCTCTCTCTCTCTCTCTCTCTCTCTCTCTCTCTCTCACACCCGTGTTTGGATGACCCTCGTGCCCGGTGTTTGGGTGATCCTTAACATGGAGGGATAGGAAGAGAGCATCATGGTTTAGTAACCTGACCAATGTTGAAGACAACTTGACTAAAATTAAGATAAAAAAGTAGACATGGTCAAGACACGTCATGCGCTGAACTGATGATAAATTGGCAATTAGAGTTACAGAATGTCAACCTAGTGACGGTAAAAGAAGGCAAGACAGACAGAGAACTAGATTGATGGAGAGACGAGATAGGACGTTTTGCTGGGGTGGTTAGGAAAAGACGGACAGCCGATAGAGGTGAGATGGAGAAGGTTAGGGGAGGACTCTCTCGCCTACAGTGGAGTCTGATGATGATGGTGATGATGCCGTCCCAACGGGTGATACAAATCCCCTGCAAGGCACCGGGCACTCTATAGGTGGCTGGCTGGCCGGTGGGTCGGTCAGGCTGAATCCTGTCGTAATGGCCTCGTCAGTATCGGGTGAGTTTCGGGTGTCCTCAGGTCGGCTCGGGTGACAAGAGCTTCATAACACTAATTGAACATTCAATATCCTGGAGACCGTCATTCCTCCTCTTCCTCCTCCTCCTCCTCCTCCTCCTCCTCCTCCTCCTCCCCCTCCTCCTCCTCCTCTTCCCCCCTCTCCTCCTCCTCCTCCTCCTCCTCCTCCTCCTCCTCCTCCTCTTCCCCCTCCTCCTCCTCCTCCTCCTCCTCCTCCTCCTCCTCCTCCTCCTCCTCCTCCTCCTCCTCCTCCTCCTCCTCCTCCTCCTCCTCCTCCTCCTCCTCCTCCTCTTCTTCTTCTTCTTCTACCTCCTCTTCATTCTCTCCCCCAAATTCCCCTTCTTTATGTCCTTTCCCTTCTATTACCCTTTCTAGTTATTGGGTCATTGACGTAACGGCGTAGGTATACTCATGTGTCAGTGACTTTTAATGTGGTTGTGACCGAAAGTTTGAGGTGAACTAAGGAGGAGGGTAAAGATACAGTACGTATAGACGAGTACGTGTTGGGTATGTTTTGCTACGTGGTGGTCAGTGGGCACGTTAGATGAGGTGCAGGAAGGGGTAAGGTAAAGGGAAGTGAGATGGGTGTGTGTTGCAATGTGTGTGTGTGTGTGTGTGTGTGTGTGTGTGTGTGTGTGTGTGTGTGTGTGTGTGTGTGTGTGTGTGTGTGTGTGTGTGTGTTTGTGTGAGGGGGGGTTATGGAGGGGAAAGGATGTGAGAGTGAGGGTTAATCAAGAGCAGGTTTGGGGGACGAAAGGAGGTGATGGAGTAAAATTTAATCAAAGGAAAGTCAACAAGAATCAATATTGGAATAAGAGAAAGTGTTGTCTTCATAATTTGTACATAGTTTCTCTTTCTCTCTCTCACTTTTTCTTTTTTTATCTCTCAAAGGAACGTGTGAGTAAAACTATTGAACTTTCACACAACTCACACGCATCAAAAGAAAACTATCAAGTGTTGTTTTCATAGCTTTGCAAAGTCTATATCATACTCATAAAAGATTCCTGTCATGGTTGCCAATGTATTCTCCTCCTCCTCCTCCTCCTCCTCCTCCTCCTCCTCCTCCTCCTCCTCCTCCTCCTCCTCCTCCTCCTCCTCTTCCTCCTCCTCCAACTCTTCTGTACTACGTGTGTTGGGAGCGCGCCGTTCAAGATAGGAAGCCGAAAAAGAAAGTGATTCTGTATAATTAAATGATGAAACTTTAGACGCGACTCAATACTCAGGAGTAAATTGTTTTAACTAGTTGGGTATTTGATCGCAAAAGTTATAATTGTGCGGTTTTTTTCCATCTTATCCAGGATACTTAGGACTTTTTCCTTGACGCTGTATTTGTAGTTATTTCTTTAGGGGATGGATTCTATATGATACTTTGAAACGAGACGAGGAGAAAAGAAATTGAAACACCTTAGTAGATAAGTATAGTCGCTAAAAATGAAAATTGCAACACTTTTGATGAACATAACCACTTAACAAATTATGTGAAAGAAAAGTTTATGTTGGGAAAAAAAAAAATTAAAGCAAAAAGTAACCACGCTACAGCAAAGTGGTCTGTATGAGATCAGGTCACATTTTAGAGCGGCGCCAAGTGACACTTTGCAGACAACGAATAGTGTCAGATTGTGGGAGTCTGGCGTGCATTAGGATCAAGCTACTAATTAGCGCTCACATTGGGTCTAAAATTTCCATTGTTTTATAGTGAACTGTTCCGTGCCCCGTTATAATGAAGTCCAGTCTGTGTGAGTCACTTGCCTAAGCCAATCGAGATGGATTCCGCTTCCCACTGAGACACCAAGACATGCAGGCGTCCTCCGAGTGTTCGTGGAGGCGCCTGGTCACCTTACAGTGCAGTATAGCAAGAGCAGCGCCCTACAACCACCTAGGCTAGACAGGATCAGCATATTACCTCAGGGTTTTCGAATGCTTTGTCAGTCATTTTTTTTGTAATAATGATAAGAACATCAACACTACCATCACCATCAACACCATCAACAACTAAAATATTAATGATGATAATAGCGATGATAATAATAACGATAATAATAATAATATTAATAATAATAATAATAATATTAATAATAATAATAATAATAATAATAATAATAATGATAACAATAATAATAATAATAATAATAATAATGATAATAATGATAATAATTACTAATGTTATAGAGCACGTCGTCGTCTGTCACCGTGGCAGACGTCGACGCAATTTAGTCCATACATTCTTATGACTTTACTAACTTAATCTGAGTTCTGTTAGACTCCCTTGCATTGCCCTTCCATAAAGCTACTTCCATGCTGACACCTTCTCTAGACAAACTTTCCTAATTCGGTTAACACACGTCCTTCCTTGATGGAAGTGCACTTTCTAATTACTGTAATATTCCGTTTTTTTACTGACCTACACTGTAAAAGTTTGTCATGTTCCACTTGTTCCTCGACGTTAGATAGTTTCAGAAGGTGATTCGTGTAGTGACTCCTCCAAAAGCGTTCCCGTTTTTTCCCTCTGCCTTGTGGTGCAACATTTACCAGCACTATGATTTTTATACATGATCCAGTGTCTTGTCTATTTTTTTTATGTAGAAGTCTTGACATTTCGTTCCAAATACCTGTCTTAATTTGATATGCTTGTTAGCTGTTCGTGTTGATAAGGACAAACAAGCCTGTAAGAACATTCCTTCGAAGAAATGTGCTGCGGGAAAGGTCTTGTGTCCGTTATTTCCATACAAAACACCATTTTTCAGTTGAGTTCAGTAATCATCAATGACATACTATCGAAAGTGTGACTGTGAAGTTTAATGAATCATAACTATCATTGATTAGTGAAGACATATTCAAGCATTACTCTGACTCCTTCAAAGATGAAGTGCCTCGGTGGTGCAGTGGTTTGCACGTCTGACTACGAATCCACTGGCCCGTGTTCGATCCCGGACGAAGGCAGGCGGCGCACAGCTCTCCCAGCTGATCATTCTCCCAAACGGGTTGGTAGATAAATGGGTACCTAGAGTAACCTGGGTAGGTAAATTGTGGAATGTCAGATGTATAGTGGCCCTGTGTTCCGGGGTAACAGATTAATTTCCACCACATGCTCAAAGGCCTATAGGCCTTTGAGCATGTGGTGGAAATTAATCACATATATGTGACGGGAGATGAGCGCCCGCAGCCACGCGCAGTATAACATGTGCCCACTTTATCTTATTATTTATCAAAAGATGTATTCATCGGTATTAGAATATTTGACATGACTGCCAACACTTATCATTTGGAAGAACGAAAAACTATATCAAGATGTAATCGACCCAAATCCAGACCGAAACCAAAATACCCAATACGAAGGAGGTGCATCACGGCCTTCAGCCTGGAAGGGGAAATCTTATAGCCAGTAGGACCTATTAACTATAAGCTGCAATAGAGATCCAATTGCATACAATTTCAAGATTTTCAGGTTTCAAGTGTTTGGTTACCAAGTATAGACGAGACAAGGAAGTGTAAAGTTTCCGTATCTCTCCTCCCTGTCTTTTCCACACTGTTAATCTTCCAAGCAATGTTAGTTTATAAGTAATCATTCATACGTATTAATAGTCATTTGTTGGCTAACTTCACGTAGGAATTAGTATCCGCATATCGACCTGTATTATGGTGTAGACAACGTACTTTCCAGCTCCTCATGCTTAAAAGAAAAAAGAAACTAACCAAAGGGAAAGCAGAAGACTGACTAGACACATTGTGCAAGGATAACGCGTCATTAAAACGAGTGTCGGCTTTTGTGATTATAGGCTGGTGTTTGCCTTGTTGTGCTTTACTGCTTCTGCTTGATTATCCCAGTGGCTTATTTAGGAGGAGGAGGAGGAGGAGGAGGAGGAGGAGAGGCTGACTGTACCACGCGTTTATTTTTTAATCCTTTATCTATAAGCTTACAGAGAAAATATTAGGTTGTCACATGCAAATGCTTACTAACTAACCATTGGTGGTTATTCCTTTGATTAAGTACTTTTTTGTATTCAAATTTATCAAAGAAAGCTTGTGGTACTTAACCAACACTGACTCAAGTCCATCCTGTTTTAATTTAAGCGTAGTTACATCAATTAGATAAGATAAGATAAACTATTTCCTTAAACGAATCGTTTTAGAAGATTAATGATAATTGGAACTGAAAATTATTTATTCCTATCAAATAACTAAGTCACATGCCACAACATCAAGTGTCTTTAATTCAAATACGTAATCGACAATAATGACAACAACAAAACACGCCGCTACATAGAACAAGTATCCCAGATTACACCCATCATGGATATCTCCCCTCACCATCTTCCAACGCTTGCATCAAAGTGAACGCGCCAGCACATAATGGTCCCTGTAATGTGGGTTAGAAAAACATCGCGCTCCACATCAGTATATGCATTGCCCTCCTTACCTAAATAAACTCCAGACTGATGATTAGCGCGACGATCAAGGTGAAACAGAGTGGTGAGGCGTGGATGTGAATGAGATGAGAATTTTAGTGCTTCTAAGGATTTGAGGGAGGCAAAGGAGGGAGGGGCTTGTGTGTGTGTGTGTGTGTGTGTGTGTGTGTGTGTGTGTGTGTGTGTGTGTGTGTGTGTGTGTGTATGTGTGTGTGTGTGTGTGTGTGTGTGTGTGTGTGTGTGTGTGTGTGTGTGTGTGTGTGTGTGTGTGTGTGTTCGACCACAGGCGACACATCCTGCTCATCTTTTTTTTCCTAACACTTCCAGTTTATTTTACGCTTTATATCATTGCACTGTCCATTTATGATAAACAAAAAAATCTTTGCGTAAAAGTTAAGCGTGTACAGTTTAATAAAGTGGTAGCGCGTGTCAGTTTTCTTTTACAAGTAATGTTTGGAAACAGTTGATTGGCATACGCGTCCATTATTATATTTTATAACAACTAACTGTGAGCTGCGTTTTGTTAACATTCGCGCGGAAGTGGGAGTGGAAAGTAAAATCTTCATGGGAACGGATGACTTGGACAGAAAAGA
>JAXIVD010009897.1:0-12500 GCA_036785275.1 Cancer borealis
CACTCACTCACTCACTGATTGACTAACTGAACGACTGAATGACTGTTAAACTGACTGACTGACTGATTAACTAAATAACTGACTGACTGACTAACGGATTGACTAACTGATTGATTAACTGACTGATTGATTGACTGATTGACTGACTGACTGATTGACTGATTGGCTGACTGCTTGTATATTGCTGGTTGGCTATACGACTTGACTTACTTTACCTTCATTGGCTAACGTAAATAACTGCTTGACTGTTTAATTGATGACAATGGACTGACTGACTGACAGACTTAGAACTGATTACTTGTTTGTGTCCTTGGTGTACTTAATGGATGAATAAGTGAGTGAGTGAGTGAGTGAGTGAGTGAATAAGTGAGTGAGTGAGTGAGTGAGTAAGTGCATGTTTAGCTGGGTGGGTGGCGTGCTCCAAGCCATTGCCTCATCCATACCAGACACCGCTCATCCAGTTCCTGTTTCGCTGAGATGTCACAACAATAAGAATCCCCAGCGAGACTTTCTTTGGAACCTGATTATAATGCACAAGACGGAAGGTCGATCTCCTGACTCAGTTCCTGCTTGACTAATTATTGCGTGTGATTCTTCTTTATAAATGCTTCGGTATTTCTATGTTTATTTATAAATGTTTTGTTTTATTTTTATTTCTTCCTCTTCCTCTTCTTTCAAGTTCTTCTTGTTTTATCTTCCTGTTCTGATTTTTTCCTCTATTTCTTCTTCTCTTTCTCCTCTTCCTTATCTCTTACTTTTTCTCTTTTTCTCTTCACAATTCAGCATTTGCCCATTTTCTCCTTCAAACGAGGTATAACTAATGATTCTAATAAATATAGAGGCGAGAAGAATGAGGTGACTGTGTTTACTCAACTAGTTTGGTACAAACTTTTTCAGGGCAACTGTTCCTCTGAAGAAGTCTGTGCGAAACTAGTTGAGGAAACACACTCACCTCATTACACCCGTGTTGCCTTTCACCTCCTTACCCAACTTGTCAAAATGTACCAACAATTTACTGAAATCATATTCCTGTATTTCATAACGCTCAGCTCATAAAATTAAGATGAATAAACGTACTGACCAACAAATGAAAGTGAAAAGATAAATAGGGATATACATTATATGTAACGCAAATAGATTAAGCTCTTTTTTTGCAACAACTCATTCTGGCTCTGAAGGAGAAATGGTCGAAAAAACAACGAAGAAAAAACATGAAGCAAGAAAAACAAAATAATTAAGTCCGCCTTCAAGATGTTTTTTTCTCTCCCTCTCCCTCCTCGACTTGCACTCAAGGAAGGAGGTGAAAAAAGAAAGGGAATGGACAAAGTAACCACCCCGAGTGCCTCCCCTTCACTCCTGTAACAACCAGACGACCCACTGCCCCTCCACCACGCCCTGTCCGGCAAAGGGGGTGAGGGGTGGTTGCTCACATCAGTATTCCAGGCACGTGTTGTTGAGGCTGCAGCGAAGACACTTACTCTTAATCTTTGTTCCTGTCGCTATTCATCACCTTTTATCACTTTCATTATCTGCATCACCTAAAGAATGGGAGTAAATACCAGATCACTTCACTGACTAAAATCTTCCTGTATCTCTGTCTGTCTTTCTCTCTCTTTCTGTGGTTGCCAATAAGAGAGTATTTTTTCATTTCTCTCATATTTGATCACCGCTCTGTGTTCATTTCCAGGAGTAAAACAAAGAAACGTTTCCAGGCGAGAAGAAAACATTTTCTTTCCTAAAAAAAGCAATACTTTCATGAGGCCTGTCTCTGTGTGTGGGCGTGACGGAATGAAGAAGTGAGAGGAAGTACACACACACACACACACACACACACACACACACACACACACACACACACACACACACACACACACACACACACACACACATGCCTTCCCAGTCTGATCCTCCTCGTTCAACATCACACAACATCAACAGCTCGAGAAGGTCCAGAAACGAGCGTGTAAGGTTATCCTGGGTCCTTCTCCTTCCTACAGTGATTATAATTATATGCTCTCCACTCTGAGGCATGTGGAGGCCATGAAAAAATTCGGGGAAGGTCTCCTTAACCATCCAAGGCATCACCAGGTACTGCCCCGGCGATGCTCCACCTCCAGTTCGCGCAACCCGACACCATAACCGTCTCATGCCGATAAGAGCCCCGCCTGACCGTTACCGTTACGTTACAGTGTCATTCGTACCAAAGTGCGCGCCTTAAATTTATAGTTGAATTTATCTCCATACATAATGTTACCCTTTAATATAGCGTTTATATAATTATGTCTTATTTATTATTGTTATTATTATAATTATTGTTAGTATTTTATCTTCTGAACCCACTTTTATATTATCAGTCCATGATTGCTATTTCAATAAATCATTTATTATTATTATTATTGTTATTATTATTATTATTATTATTATTATTATTATTATTATTATTATTATTATTATTATCATTATTATTATTATTGTTATTATTTTTGTTATTATTATTATCATTACCATTACATCACACTTTCATATCTTTAATCATTATGATCACTTCGTATTGTTTTCATTTCAATATGTTCGATTATTTCTTTTTTTTAGTCTAATGTTTGTTTATCGTCATTGTTTTTGACATAATCATATCATAATATCTTAATATTTTTCTTCAAAAAGTTACGTATCAACCACAATTTTATTTATATAGTTTTCATAATATTTATAGTTTTCAAAGTTTTTTTTCATACTCTTTGCAATATTTCCGAGCACTTTTCACATTTTTTTCCTATCACAACTTCTCTCTTCAATTCTGTAACTTCCTTTCCCTTCAGAGGTTCTTGTAATATATTTTTTGGTCTCCTTGACGTGCCTCCTTAGTGGGCGTCTCCTTACCCCTTCACTTGACAGAACGGGTTGGAGGCGCCACCACGCTAAGGCAACCCGCCCCACTTACCTGACTATATCCATTACTTTTTAAATTTGATTTTTTGCAGCTGTGACGGTCACCTAGCTGAAAAAACAACTTGCTAAAAAAAAATAGTATAAAAGCGCTTCCTTGTCGCTTATCGTTGGCTGAAAAAAAATGCAAAAAAAAGTTGATGTTGCAAAAAAATATTTGTAGCCTACGTGTATGTGTGCTACTTACTTTTTTCTCATTCTTTTTTTTTTTTTTCTCTCTCTCTCTCTCTCTCTCTCTCTCTCTCTCTCTCTCTCTCTCTCTCTCTCTCTCTCTCTCTCTCTCTCTCTCTCTCTCTCTCTCTCTCTCTCTCTCTCTCTCTCTCTCTCTCTCTCTCTACGCAGTATATTACACATTTTTTAAACCTTTTTTCTTACCTGAATAGCAGACTAGACAAGGGCTACAAAAACTATATGAAAAAGCTGGACCTAATCACCACTGTCTAAAAATATAAAGTAAAAAATATCCAGAAGGAAGACCAATATAGTTTGAGGCGTGTTTTGACACTGCTTCACCTTGCTACACACCTGACAACACATGTGTCACCCTCTCAAAACTCTTGCCTGAAAGAAAAACAACTCCAAACAGATGAAAAAAACTCTTATAACGACACACACGCGCGCACACACACACACACACACACACACACACACACACACACACACACACACACACACACACACACACACACACACACACACACACTCTAACACATCATAGCGATTCTCCGTTTCCTATCTCGTCAAATGATTCAATAAGGAAAATAAAATATTGTGCTGCAAAGGTTTCTTTCACTTTGATTTTTATTTTCGGCACATGTCCAGTGCCTGGTAAAAAAAAGAAAAAGAAAATAAATTAGAGATGACAACAGAAAAAATAATGAAAATATAAGTATTTTCTTGCTCAGTGGCATGATATAAAAAAAAAGGTCCAAGCCTCGTCCTGTCGTCCTTTACACTCGCTTTCCCAACACACAAACTATATTAAAACACAAATTTTAAACTAGTGTCTCATGATGTTTGTATATTGACCATGTTTCATATCTTAACATACTTTTTTTTCTAAAAATCTCATTTGATAGGAACAAAATTATATAAGATAATCTAGAACATTACCATACTACGAAAAACAAGTGAGAAACTTCTTTTACTGTCTTGTTCGCGGCATTACAAAGTTCTGTAGGCAATGGTTCGATTCTTTGTGTCGCATATTACAGCACTGTCTCATGATGATTAACTATCTATCTATCTAAAGCTTCTGACGACTCGTTACCTACGGAAACATCGCCAAGGCAGAAGAGCCTCCATCGCTCCCTATCAAACACTCTCTTAATTGCTTATTCAAACCCTACCCGTTTATCAGCACCTCTTTCATGCATTTACTCCTTTACCCTATCCTTCCATCATATAACTAGCCGTCGTCTCCTCCTAAACCCTTCAATATCACTCACGTACACTTTCTTCGCAAACTCTTCACTCTTCTTTTTCTCAATATAACCAAACCACATATTCCACTGCACCACACCTCACTCCACTTTTCATACACTCTTTTATTGCTCTCAACTTCCCATATTGTCATGGCTCATGCTCTTCTCAGATAACTCATTTCCACAACACGCACTCTTGACTGCTGTATTCCATGTCCATGTCTCTGATCCATATGTCAGTGTTGGGAGGAGAATATTGTTCCTTAACCCTCTCTTTACCTCCATGAATACATTCCTTCCTCTCATAATCCTTGCAAGTGACCCTATGACACACCTGCCTTTCACAACCTTCTCTCTTATTTCTCCTCCCATCTCTCCATGTTAGCATAGCAGTTCACAAATAAACTCTTTAACTTCCTCCATTTTCTCTCCTCCTAAAACTACCTCACACCTTCCTACTACTGACACACTCACCATTTAAGTTGAATTAAGTCTACTTCCTTCTTTCAAAGACTATCACCTTACTTTTCCCAGCATTCACCTTCAGCTTTTTACTAGTACATACACTATAACACTCATCCACCATTCAATATATGTATATGATATATATTAAAAGATATATTGCGGAAGTTTTATGTGACAGTGTTGGTAATATAAAGAACCCTTTGCAATTTGCTTATTGTAAAAGTAGAAGTGTTTAGGACGCAAGATTTACCTTAGTGAACGATATAAGCAAACATTTGGACAAATTGAATACACAAGCAAGGATTCTATATGTGGACTTCAGTTCTGCATTTAATACTATCCGGCCTCACATTCTACTGAATAAATTAATAAGAATGGGAGTAAATAATTATGTTTTGAAGTGGATTTTTAGTATTTTAACTCAAAGACCTAAATATACCACGTTGGGCAATGTTAAGTCCAACATATTAGGCACTAATACAGAAGCCCTTCAAGGTTGTGTTATGTCCCCTGTCCTTTTTAGCCTATAGACAGACGACTGTAGAAGTGCGTTTAGTAATTGCACAAGAGTTAAATATGCAGATGACACAGTAATCATTGGTAACATTTTAAATGATGAATGTGATGAGTATGTGGCCTAAGTTCACCAATTTGTTGATTGGTGCAGATCAAATTTCCTAGAACTAAACATAAAAAAAACCACAGAAATCATAATTGACTATAGAACCAAAAACCATCGGGTACCTGATCCTATTATAATTGATGCAGAAACTGCGTTCGAACCCCGGCACGTGCTGGCCACTTTTCTTTGCTACTACCGCCGAGTGGCCTAAGATCATCCACATGCTGCCATAACACTATCCTCGACGGGACTGCAATGCTATATGCGCGAGGAGCTTCCTCTGGCAGCATCAACCTCCCAATAAGAAACGAAGCATCACTTAAAAAATCTAACCCGCGCTACTAACGGGTGGAGGCCAACCATCTAAGGCCTGCCACAACCACACCCTTCCCATTGGACCACAACACTCTGTGCCTCACTCTTAAAGAAGACTAAATAACTCTCTCTTCACATTTACTTTAAAATCACTGTGCTACACTTGGTAATGTAAGTCATCCCCTTACAATAAATTCCTTTTAACACAAATTCTACTTCCTACTTTTAATTTGTCATATATTCTTGATTAGTTTTACACTAATCATTTGTTTCTTTTTGCATTATCTATTTATTTATGTTTCGTTTATTCTAGTCATTTATTGCGTCCACTCTGTTCTCTCATTTCTTATGTATCATGTTTATGTAAGTGTGTGTTGCCCCTCCCTTGCCACCGTCGCCCTTTACGCCCCCTCCAAGACGGCCTTAACACTTAGTTATCCCCGTGAGCAGCGGCTCTTAACTATTTTTTCATGGTTTCAATTCCCCCACTAATGCCATCCACCAGCCGTTAGTTTGCTACTGTTCACCTATTCATTACACACGGAACAAAACAATTTATATTACGTTGTACTTTTCTTCACGACTGTTCACGTTAAATGTTAAGCAGCTTTAGTGACAACAAAACACCATTTGTTGCATTACCTAAACTAATAATGTTTGTAAGCATGATAATCGAAAAGATGTTTCATTATTTTTCTAATTTTTTCTTTACTCGTTGAAAAAATGGTTATTGTAGAACACCAAATAAAAGTTCTCAAGGCCAAGAGAAGCTTATCAAGCAAACCAATGTGCGCCTTGCTGTCCGTTTATCCTTGGACACACTCCCGAGGGTCATCGCTCACTCTTCACGGGAATTATAGATAATGAAAAAAAATGTGCCAAGTACGGATTTCTGGGGGACTCCACTATTCACAGGACCCCAATTAAATTTTTCCCGTTTATCTGAACCCTTTATTCTCTACCACTTTCACTGTCCACCCTTGAAACAAACCTACAGTCACTCTTATTTATTTTGTTATCACCCTTAGAAGACCCCGGAATATTAACTTCACTCTAATGATATTTCCTAAGACACTCTTCAAAACTTCATAAGATTCAGACACACTTAACAAAAGCCTTCCTTGAAACTCCTACCCAGCTTCACTCTTCCTAACACTACACTTGGCCTTTCCTTAATTAAGGTCACTATTGGGGAAACCATCACCTTCGCTCCATCCTTGTCTACTAATGATAGGGAATCCCATACACTCCACCACACACCGGAAATTACTCCATGTTACGGAAACTAAAGGGATTATAGTAAGCAAAAAACAAAAAACAAAAAAATTCCCATGTTTACCCATTCGCTTGATTCACCCACTCACTCCCTGCTCACCCTCGGGACTCCCCTGCTAAGCCTTGCGCCACGTGACTCCAGCTACCACCCAAGAAAAAAATTTACATCAAACTCCCCAAGACAAAAGGTTCATACCACAACCTGCCTCGTGTCCCTTGCCTCCCCCCAAACACATGCCTGCTTGCCTTGGAGTAACCTGTTGCTTCACCTTCACTGTCTTTTTCCTCTCGTCTGCCGTACCAGTTTCCCCAGTCCCATCACCCCCAGTACCCCTGCCCACTCCACTTTCTCCTATCCTCTTTCATTACTACATCCACATGGATCTTTCCTTCCTCTTTTCTTCTCTTCTGTAAGACCTTCACGTCTTTATCCTCCAAGTCTTCCTTTACCTCCCCTTCCCTTATTCCCCCTACCCAACTTTCCACTCCTTTATGTCCCCCATCCTCTCCTCTTCCTCCTCTTCTAGTTCCAATTCGTCCTTGTCTCCGCCTCATCTATAACAAAGAACAGTATAAAAAATATTTGTCGAAGGTTAACCTCAATGGCAACGATGATACAAAAAAAATCTAATCTCTTATGATTGTTTGTTTTAGCCTCGTTAAGAACGTTGCCTTAAAATTTGTGTTTGGTAATAAAACAAAATATATGGTCCTTGTAATGGGTCGCTAATACAAAGATCATAACTACGCATATTGATGGTTTGTAGAAGAGGTTGTGTTTAGTTACTGTTGTTGTTGTTGTTGATTGTGATGGTGGTGGTCTCTCTCTCTCTCTCTCTCTCTCTCTCTCTCTCTCTCTCTCTCTCTCTCTCTCTCTCTCTCTCTCTCTCTCTCTCTCTCTCTCTCTCTCTCTCTCTCTCTCTCTCTGAGTTGAATTATGATTTGTTTTCTTGATCTCTATAATAATAACAATAATAATAACAATAATAATAATAATAATAATAATAATAATAATAATAATAATAATAATAATAATAATGTGTGTGAGTGTGTGTGTGTATGTGTGTATGTGTGTGTGTGTGTGTGTGTGTGTGTGTGTGTGTGTGTGTGTGTGTGTGTGTGTGTGTGTGTGTGTGTGAGCAAACATGTATGACAATCTGAAGAAAGAAACTAAAGAATATTCCAACTAAAAACACAGAATCGACATGAATTTGAATTATAATGACGACAATAACAACAATGATGGTAATGACAAAGATAATAAGAACAGTAACAATAACATTACAAACTACGAAGACGGAGATGCATTTGATGGTCAACGCTTCGAGCGAAACACAGAACATGGCATTACACTTTGTATTCTTTGCTCGTTTCAGAAATGCCTCCTTTTTTGCTTGTCTTTTTGTCTGTTTCATGTTTCCAAGACACGCGGAGCCAATGGCGTCATAGTAACCTTCTGTTGCGTCTCCCTCAGTTTACTATTTATACTTTTCTTTATATTTTTTTTCCAGGTCTTATGATGCAGGAATAGATGTTTTTTGCTCTATTTATTTCTAGATACGATTTATTTTGCCTTCTTCTTTACAATACAATTAACATTATATACACTTTGTTCAAGCCCTTTTTTAGATTACCATCATAACCGATATTAGTTATACTGAGTTGATTGCTATATATATATATATATATATATATATATAATATATATATATATATATATATATATATATATATATATACAGTATATCTTATCACCGTTTCACTTCAGCCACTTCATTGCTCCCCTTCACCACAGTCCCGTTACGAGCAAGGAAGGACATCAAAACACACACACACACACACACACACACACACACACACACACACACACACACACACACACACACACACACACACACACACACACACACACACACACACACATCACCAATCACATGTACGAAGAAAAACCTACACATAAAACTCGACAAGTTGCCATCCGCTGACTCAACAACAACAGGAGGAAAACAAAATCGGGAAAACAGAAAAGAGGCTCATTCTGATTCCCCTAAGCTGCTCGGGGACTACTGAAAACCCTCCCATCAAAACAAGTGAGTGGCTGAGGCCCGGGGGCACTTGGAAAATAATGTCACTGCTTATGTTTGAGGGAAAGGAAGCGGAGGAGAAGATGGAGATGAGAGGAAAGGGACGATAGGGATAGGAGGAAAGGCACGGAAATGGAAGGATATGGAGGAGGAAACAATTTTGGTCGAGGGATGATAAAAGGAGGGAGACGCGAGGGTAAGCGTGATAAAAATGAAAGAGGATAGTAAAACATGGATATGAAAAAAAATATATATTAATGTATTGAATGACATATTTTAGAATAATGATTGGAATGAATATGTACGTTTGTAGGTAATGACTTATCTTGTAACGAAATTTTTCTTCCTGCACAGTAACTCATTTAAAATTTCTATGGTGGGCTACACGCGACTAACTTCTTTTTCTCTCCACCTTTCTGTAGTCTCCCCTTAAGGATATTGATGCCTTGTGACGTGCCTTGTGTGCTGTCCTCTGTCACGTCATGTTTATTATTTGAATACACGAAGCATCTTGACTCCCTTTACGTTGTTGGGTGCAAAGTAGCTTCACTTTGTCAAAATGTAACACCGTATAACCTTTTGTTTGGATTATGTCATGTCATCTCCATTGTTCGGGCTCGTCTTTTTTTTCATGGAATACCAGTTCTTTGCAACAGTTTAGTATCTCGTAACCTCCATTATATACCGTTAAACTGTGCGTCGTCTGTCATTTCGCTTATTGGGTTCACGGTCTTCCTACCAACCTTCGCTGATGGCCGAACATTGACTCGCGTTTCGTCTTGCAATATAAAAATGTCAAGTTCGCTAATCAAGTGCAGTGACATGAGGTTCAAGGTCATAAGTGTTATTTTATCTGCTTTGTTTCCTCTCTTTTAAATATATTCCTATTCTTCAGACCACATAGACCCTGAGTCCAAACTTGGTGGTCTGTCCATATCTATCTACTTTACTATACTATTTCCTCAATTTGTATATAGTTTAGAGTAGTTATAATAAACAACCTAGCATGAAGCGATAAATCTGGTGTTGTTTGTTATCCTTTGCCGACCTTTGTAGACTCTATCAAAAGCAAACACAACGAAAACAATAAATGTAGTCAGAAACAACCAAAGTCAAAGAGCCAGTAGGACGCTAGATGATAAAACCTTTATCATAAACCTTGTTGAAGCAGATGGTGGTGAAGTTAGTGTTGAAAATAGTTTATTGTTCACTAAAAAAAAGATAAATATATATATATATATATATATATATATATATATATATATATATATATATATATATATATATATAGAGAGAGAGAGAGAGAGAGAGAGAGAGAGAGAGAGAGCCCACGTGATGTCAACTCTCGTATCTATTCTTAAGATTAAAGGTCAACTAACCAGACTCGATGCCTCAGCAGACATATCGAGGTGATGGATTAGTGACTTCTTTATTCAGTTTATTGTATTGAAATGTGCAAACATTATATTCCTGGACGGCATCACTAGCTTGGAAATGCTTGATGTAATACAATTATATATGTCTGCATCATAGTTTAGTCATTATTTCTCGTTACCAAATAAGTAGTTCTATGCATATTAAAACAAACTGTAAAATTCTTTGAATATTATAAAGTATTCTGTTATTTTTTCAAAGGGTTTTTGTGCAAAGAACATGTCTGGAGGTGCAAACTATTCAACCTATTATTCATTTTGCAAGGTAAGGATTAATTTTGTATCATGCAGTGAAACTGTTCCCACGTTTATTATTTATCCCCTTTCCACGGAATGACACCACCACTGGACAGTCCATTCCACACACGATGTAACACTGAAGTATTAAGCTGTATCAAAGCTAATACGTCTTTACTCATGACAGAAAACACCAACCCCAAAAAAATAACTAGGAAAATAATTGCTACATTATAACTAACAGTAAACAAGAGAAGGACGTAACCAGTATGAAGTAGTACAATGGTGCTCTAAAGGTCATCCCATCTCTCAAAACAGGTGTGTCTACATGAAGTTCACCAACATTAGCAAGGTCGGCAGCAATTAAGTGAACTAAAGACAAATCCTCTCAAAGATATGCGGAGTAATACACTCACCCTATTTAAAGTCACAGCAGGAAAACAAAGCCATGTAGTCAGACGCCCACTTATTGATGTTACAGTGGGTCAAAGGACTCGAACCCACGAGCTTATCAAAAGGTTATTAAAGAGCATCATTGTCTGGCCTAATCTACGAATAACACACTCACCGTACTCTAATGAATGTATTGTGAATGAGTGAATGAATTAATGAACACAGGTCCCAAGCAACGATCCGATTATGAGTAGTGGTAAAAGGATAATTATGTAATAGGTTGTTAATAGTTTAAAAAAATAAATAAATAAATAAAGACATATATACTAAGTCCAATATGGAGACGGATATGAAGTTGTGATGTGGTTTATGAAGGAGGATACACTCTAGATAGGATTATTGAGACCAGGCACTGTTAAGGTAGTAGAAGAAATTAAGAAAATGTAGCGTAAAAGATATAAAACAGAGGATATGGAATGCCTCAGACTCGAATAATGAATGAAACCAGACGATAAAAATGAGAGAAAAAAAATTATGGTCACTAGTTTCCAGCACACACACACACACACACACACACACACACACACACACACACACACACACACACACACACACCACACACACACACACACACACACACACACACACACATACACACACACACACACACACACACACACACACACACACACACACACACACACACACACACACACACACACACACACACACACACACACACACACACACACATAAACACCCACACCCACCCACATACGCACATACACGTAAAGCAAAACTAAACTAAAATGCAGTTTCAAAAGACTTTATGATTTTGCACTTTAAGGACATCCTTGTGGAACATTTGTGTCAACATTTTCCTTTCAAATCAAAGAGAGAGAGAGAGAGAGAGAGAGAGAGAGAGAGAGAGAGAGAGAGAGAGAGAGAGAGAGAGAGAGAGAGAGAGAGAGAGAGAGAGAGAGAGAGAGAGAGAGAGAGAGAGGAGAGAGAGAGAGAGAGAGAGAGAAACATACGGACCGACAGATGAACAGAAAGAAAGAAAGATAACAGAAAGAAAAGCAAAAAAATAGTGTGGAGAATGAAGAGACAGGTAAAAGTAACGAAGAGAGAGGACGGCAGGAAGCGGATGAGAGGGGATGGTAGGGGGAAAGGGGGGGGGGAATACGGTGGTCAGGCGGCAGTGTGTTATTGAGGCAGTAGCTCAGCCCGCCCGCGTGACGGCCCACCCCTTCCCCTGTGTGTGTAAATTCCCATCTCACCCTACATGTCCTCGTTCTCTCTCTCC
>JAXIVD010009898.1:0-7500 GCA_036785275.1 Cancer borealis
CTTTTCCTCCTCCTTTCTGTCTTCATACGGAAGAGGATAATTATAAACTTTTAGCATAGACATTTTTTTTTCCGATATGAGATGGTAATGGATAGTGTTTGTGGTGGTATTGTTGCTGATGGTGACCCGACCTTTCCATTCAAAACCACGACATTCGGATGCACATGCAGGGTTATGTTTTCTCCCGAGTGAAATAGATTATTTATGAAGCTTATAGTCCACGTGATGCTAGAATTCCGCGAAGCTTTATTAAGACGGCTCACCACGACAAGCGACGCTTTCACACAAACATGTAAGGACAAGAGGCACGGTGAATATACCTGCCTCTCCGACCATGCCTGAGGTGACTTATATTTCTCTTGGCAATAAGGAAGTAATTACGATAGATTTTTAAACGATACTATCAGTCACACGGAACCTAAGAAGTCACGATGTGGAAGGGAGGACGCGCACATACTGTGGGTGTCAGGAGAGGAAAAAATGTGGCTTTTACAAACAATAACACGTGCACACGTGCAAGCGTATGAGATGCTAGAAGAATGATGACGTGTGATAAGAAGGAGAGAGGGGAGTAGCGCCTTGACGTGGGGAGAAGGTTTAATGGAGATGTGCAGAGGCAAGGGAAGGAGGAATGGCAAAGGAATGAGGGAAAGAAGGAATGTGGACGGGTGTGGTAAGGACGTTAAGGACAAATGTGGAGTATAGATCGGGTATGGAGGTAGGAGATGGAGGGGAGTAGAGTGTTGGGGGTCTAGGACAACTGGCCTAACGCCTAACGCCTCACCTCACCTCACCTCACCTCACCTCACCTAACCTAACCTAACGCAACCTATTTTTTTTTGTCAACAAAAAGTTCCATATGGCGGCCAGTTTCCCGCGGCCAGTTGGGCTGCGGCCAGGTGGCTGCCGCCAGTTGTCCCATTCCCGAGTGTTGGTAGTAGGTGGAGGTGCAGTCATTAATGATATGTTGGGTGACGAAACTCTCCTTTAAAGGAACATACACGGAACCGTTTTGATGGAGAAGAAAAAAGAATAACGCGATGAAAATGGTGTTGATGGGAGAGTGTGTTATGATACACTCTGAATTAATTGCCGACGATAATGTGTGTCTTGGTTTTGCTGTCTGAACTGCGAATACAACTCTATATGCAGCAGTGTATTCTTTTTATCATAACATTACTAACGATATTGTACTCCTTAGTAGCTTTCCCTCTCACTTTCCTTAAAGCTCAATGTATATATATATATATATATATATATATATATATATATATATATATATATATATATATATATATATATAGTGTGTGTGTGTGTGTGTGTGTGTGTGTGTGTGTGTGTGTGTGTGTGTGTGTGTGTGTGTGTGTGTGTGTGTGTGTGTATGTGTGTGTGTGTGTGTGTGTGTGTGTGTGTGTGTGTGTGTGTGTGTGTGTGTGTGTGTGTGTGTTGTGTGTGTGTGTGTGTGTGTGTGTGTGTGTGTGTGTGTGTGTGTGTGTGTGTGTGTGTGTGTGTGTGTGTGTGTGTGTGTGTGTGTGTGTGTGTGCATGAGTGTGTAAGTGAGCGTGATCTTTCCAGATATTGCGTGAGGAGCCGTGTGGTGCCGGGCCTGGGAGGAGCAGCAATCACCGTGCATTACCTGGCGACACCTGAGACAGCGACCCTCATGCCGCCTCCTACTCTGATTATACCAGGTGAGTAAATTCCACGAGGACATGTGAGCCGAGTGTAGGCTTTCGGAGGTCGGGAGGAACGAGGTGGATGGCAGCAGAGGATGCAGAATTGATGAGGATGGGTGAATGAAAAGTTCAAAAAATTTTGTTTGAATAAACGGGAGTGTAAGGAGGTGGTGGAGGTGTACATGAGGATAACAGATGACGAGGGAAGGTAAAGAAAGGAAGTTGAAGAAAGGTTTTGTCTCTCTCTCGCTCACTCACAGCACACACCACGGAATGACGAGGCTGGCAATGCAATAAACACACCTCATTCCGTCTCATTTGCAGTTTCACGCGGGGCTTTGTGCGACGTGCCGCAGCGCCGCTGACTCACTGCTAATAACCAAGAGGCGAAATGAAAAGGGGCTAGGGAGGCAGGAAGGGCGCGAACGAAACTGATCTTCAAAGGAGCGTGAGGAAATGGGATTAGTGCGAATGTCAAGGCAAACAAAGAAACATCATAACACAGGCGGACGGCTGAAACAGATCGGCGTGCGGAAAGCGGAGCGAGGCCGCTGTTAGTAAGCAGGGCTATTCAATCTGCATATAAATAGGCTAGTCAGTGCGACAGGACTCACCGCTGGACACAAAAATATCATCTTGAGACCTAGACCCAGTGGGGCTCAAGACAGCGCAAACTGAAAACAATGGGGAAAATTACTTAAAAGTAAGTGCATATATTTGATGAAATATTGAGGATGAATGGTGAAAATACATCACGCATGTACTCATGTTTTATATAGAGATATTATATATATACATATATAACACTATATAACAATATATATATATATATATATATATATATATATATATATATATATATATTTATTTATATATATATATATATATATATATATATATATATATATATATATATATATATATATATACATATATATATATATATATATATATATATATATATATATATATATATATATATATATATATATATATATATATATATATATATATCAGTGGCGTATGGTGGTTTCTGTCATTGGGTGTGCTGAACAGTGATTCTGTCCATAACTAACATATACTTAATTACTGATGTGTGTCTGCGCGCGCGCGCGCGTGTGTGTGTGTGTGTGTGTGTGTGTGTGTGTGTGTGTGTGTGTGTGTGTGTGTGTGTGTGTGTGTGTGTATGTAATTACAATTTTATAGTTATTCATACAGTTAGTTGGAAAATAAAGTAAATTTTATGATAAAACTTAGAATAATTAAATTTATTAATTTTGATTAGCTAAGCTTACCACCTAAATTACAGAGTTGAGTGGTTGACATACCTGATTACTTATAATTCAATTCTATTCTTCGTGTTTTTGATATAAACTTGTTCATGACTTCATCATAGAAAGAGCCTCTCTGTTTAACTTTAGTCAGCAAGATCTTTTCAATGGAGAGCAAACTGAGACCACTCAGCCTCAAATGGCTCCTCTCAACACATTTCCCTAGTGGTGTAATAATGTGGCACCTGGCACCTCACAGCAGTCCTCAAGGTCACTGTCACAGCTCACGGAGACTCTACCATGGCCACAGTCATAGGTTACCAAAACAAAACACCACAACATGTGTCCACCCCCTGTAACACTGTCTTATCAGCCACTATTACACCACAGTTATATGAGCCACTTTAATACCAGTCACATTACCACAAATACCGTCTATACCAGCGTAGCCGCTTTTCAAGGGAAAGATATTTTTAAGAATACCAGCGTAGCAGCAGGAGGCTGCCTCTCTCGTATCCCTCCGCCGGCAGATGGGAGTGAATGTCACATTCACTCCCATCTCCCCTCTTTTTTCATCGCCATGGTAACGCCATCATTAAGATGCAAACACACCACAACACAATAATAATTACAATATACTCACAATTCACAACTAGTCATTTATCTAGTCAAGGGAAATGCACGTGCTCCCCCGACACAAGCGTCAATGAAACTGAGTTAGTATAACTTGGGTTACTTGGCAACTCAACTTACTTCTGTTGTTTCATCGGTAAGAGAGTCCATGACTTAGGTTGCACTCAATCCTTATTTCTGATTAAGTGACTTAATAACATTTGGTTTCATAATGGATACTATATTATAATTCTTGCAAATCTTAATTATGCTCATATAATGAATGGCAAAGACACTTTATACCTTCTAACCAATATAAAATATCAGCACCAAAAACGAACGCAAGTAGTGTGCATTTGTAGAGCCGCACACCAAGCTCCATATATTCAACAGTCTGCCCTCCCACTCCACCATACGCGCTCTGCTACATAATGATACAATTGATTATTGGGTGTGCAGTGCTTCTACAGAACACCTATAATACAAAATATTATAACAGGGCTAAAAACAATAAGAAAAATATCGTTTCCCACTTACTGCTGAATTTATTTATAACTATCATGCATTTCTCTCTCTGACTGAGGGTGTGCGGCGCACACCTAGCACATCCTGAATATACGCCCCTGATATATATATATATATATATATATATATATATATATATATATATATATATATATATATATATATATATACATATAATGCCATCTCCTTTCAGCTGCCAGAAACATTCTAACAACTAGCAGACCCACACTTTCCTCTCGGTAGGAATATTCCCGGCAGTCTCCTGCCTGCTTGCTTCCCATCACCTACAGTACACAGCTTGCAACACCAAACGTCAGTCTGCCAGACCTATCTTTCCTCTATCTTTCCCTTCCTCCATTTCCTCTTTTGCTTCCCACCGGGTCAGACATACTTTCACCCGTCGCTCTGACACAGGATCTTTGAGAACAGAGCCAACATTTGGGGCGAGGATCTAGTCTAGTCAGGAGGGAACGTACTGTGCTCTCTCCGCCGCACGAGCAGATCGGATACCGCCTAATGAATTCCTCGACCCTTAGCGGCTCACCGTCCGATGGGAATATCAAGCCGTGATCAAGGATTCCATTAGGAGGTGGATGAGGAGAGGAGGGAGAAAGGGAGGATGGAGGAAGGGAGAGAGGGAGGGAAGAAGGGAAGATAATGACTGAATACATGCAGGATACTAATTAGCAACTGCATCCCCGGAGAGAGTAGTGTATAAGTGTCAGTGTGCTTTAAGGATTAGAGGAACGAAGCCGAGACACCTAATCAATCGGCATGGGTCAACGATGCTGTCGTCCACATACTTCTAACGATGCCGGGTGTCAGTGAGGGCATAGTTGATCAGCATGAGGTTTCACAGTGGAGCCATATTGGTGCCTTGGGGAACCCCACAGGTGTTGGAGGGAGAAGGCACAGCCCTAATAGCGTACAGCTTGCCGACGCCCGGTGAGGAAATTGACCAGCCACATTATAAGTTTGGAATGAAGACCCAAATTTATGGCCTTGGTGATGACAACTATGTGGTCCACATAGTCAAAGGCTTTTCTAAAGTCTACAAAAGCAATAGCGAGAGAGGTGTTACGTTCCTGCAGGTGGCTGTGTAAAAAATCAAAGAAGCTGACAAGGCAGTGAGTGGTGGAGGAGGATTTACTGTTGCCAAATTGTTGTGAATCTATGGATGTTTTAATGTCAGTGTGTGTGTGTGTGTGTGTGTGTGTGTGTGTGTGTGTGTGTGTGTGTGTGTGTGTATGTGTGTATGTGTGTGTGTATGTGTGTGTGTGTGTGTGTGTGTGTGTGTGTGTGTGTGTGTGTGTGTGTGTGTGTGTCTGTGTGTGTGTGTGTGTGTGTGTGTGTGTGTGTGTGTGTGTGTGTGTGTGTGTGTATGTGTGTGTGTGTGTGTGTGTGTGTGTGTGTGTGTGTGTGTGTGTGTGTGTGTGTGTGTGTGTGTGTGTGTGTGTGTGTGCTGATAATATAACAAGATACATGACAAACACACTCATACACACAAATGGCATCATTTCATTTCGTGGACTTATAGAAAAGCAAAATAACACTTTGAAAAAGGAAAGATAACTACGAGAAGACTAGTATACAAAGATAATATATAGCAAACAAAGAAAACTAAATTATATACAACACTAAAAAAAATAAAAAAGATACATGGAAAAAATTGACATCACAAAGACGAGAAAAGACACAATATATTTCCCTTCCAAACGCAGAAAAACGTAGACAAAGGAAGGCAAAGGATCCAGATTCAAGAGTTAGGGAGAGGCTTAATGACACACTTCCCATCAATTTCCTGAGTCCAGCAGACCAAGTTTAGGGATGGTGTCAATGTTTGTTGAGCCGTCCACCATCGCCTCCCTTTAATCAGGTGTTCCATCCCGTCCCCTGTTCACATAACTCATACCCTTTGAGCTCTTTCAGTATCACCTCAACACAATGTACCTGAGGGAGGGAGGATGATGCGCCCACCTGAACACTGTATAATTCTTTTCGTTTCACATGGTTTGCTTCAATTAATTCATTTATTTTTATCCGATTTTTTTCCACATCCCTCTCTTATTCCTCAGTTTATCAGCCCTTCGATTTAATTATCTAGCCTTTACCATGGTGTTGTTCTTTTTTAATCCATTATTCAGCCTCTCCTCTTCTGCTTCTTGCGTCTTTGGTAAATCTTTGTGGAATTTGTGGTGTTAACTTTCCATTCTTCTGACTTTGGTAGTTTTATATTGCGATCTCTAGTGTATATGGAAACATTTTCACACGCAAATATTTTCGGTCATGGACGGCTATCCATGACCTCTATCCATGTCTCTATACAATTTTATGCAATTAAAGTTAAATAACCCAAATTTCCTTATCTTTGAGATGGATATATAGCGACTATATCTCATTACTATTACTTAACTTATCCCCTCTCCCAAGATACATTAGTAGAAGTGATACTCTAGTACAGTATCTTCCTCTATTCTGATTATTTATTGTGAAATGTCTATGTCTTGGTTTTCTACAATGTCAATACATTAATGGTTTCCCCTCTAACTGCTAACGTCGCTGGTAGGCGGAGAGGTGACTTGTTCTATTTTTTTCTCATCTCCCACACACAGTTCAATTTACCAGTAGTATAGTACGTAGTCAGAAGATACCCTCGCTATAAACCATGGGCGGGCAATCTTTTCAGATGGGACTTTCGGGGGTAGTCCGTGGGCCAGAGTAAGTAAGGTAAGGTAAAGTGGGGACACATGCTCTAGCTGCGCGTAGGTGCAGGCGCTCATCTCCCGTCACATTAGCCTTAGAGCCTGTGGTGGAAATTATTCTGTTACCCTGGGACACAGGATCACTGTGACATCATAGTTTCTACATTTTACCTACACCAGGTTTCCCTAAGCACCCATTTATCGATCAACCCGTTTAGAAGCATGAGCAGCTAGATGAGCTGTGCGCCGACTGCTCTCGTCTGGGATGGAACTCAGGGAGTGGAATCGTAGTCAGACAAGCTAATCACTGCACCACTGAGACGTAATCCTATGTAAGCCACCTTCTCCTTCTCCTCCTCCTCCTCCTCCTCCTCCTCCTCCTCCTCCTCCTTCCCCTCTCATCCACATCGTGAAGAGAGTCACAGCACGTCGACTGTGTAAAAGAAAACAAAACTTTGTCAGAATTGCAATTGATTTCCTCTTTCACATTTTTGCCGAGCTTGAGACCGCCTCGTAACCCTGACCCAACCCTTGCCTTGACCCACCAACCACCCTGATCCATCATTGTCCCTCGCCCACACCAATCCCTGACCTGTGTTACTTTTTACTCGTTTTCTAAGCGAGAAAAAGACTACAGAAACATCAAGCGTTATTTTTCTTTCTTTCGTAATGTGCATGAATAAAGGTAGAATATATATCTTTTATTTATGATGT
>JAXIVD010009898.1:12500-14437 GCA_036785275.1 Cancer borealis
CACCATATATATATATATATATATATATATATATATATATATATATATATATATATATATATATATATATATATATATATATGATTAAGTGATTTCTCTAGTGATAGTGAATGTAAACCTAACTTCAAATATAACAACGAAAAACCACACCGCCTACCAATATCAGTCTCATGCAATGTAATGTTAGTGAAAATAAAATGGGACATATTAAAATGTTTCAAATATATTCAGCATTTCCGTCAAAATTTCAGGAGGAGGAAGGGTACAAAGGAGTACAAAGGAAGAAAACACATCAATAGTCTTACTGGACCTAACGAAGTTGTCTTTGTGACTTTACTTATATAATGTCTAGTTGATAGAGACATACGGACAGCAAAATGGAAGGCTACTCCCCACCCATGCCTGGCCGGAAAAGGAAGCGATACCATGTAGTATGGAGAAACGAGCAGGAAATTTGTATAGGAAAGTGAGAAATCAGGCGACCTACAGCTAGTACAAAAAAGAAAATTAAACAAAAGGAGGATAATGATGCATATGACAACAATAGACGAAGAAGATCAAACATTGGTAAAAGACAAGTCCTTCAACCTCTAATTTTCAATCCACTGGTCACCTCTGACGTCCAGTGAGTTTGGGTGACAGGCAGGGAATAGGTGAGCGCTGCTTATCTACTCTGGTGGATAGCTGATGAGTGAGAAAGGTGATTAGCGAGCAGTATTTCAATCTATCCTAAACTCCTATCCTTGGCTTATCCATTGATCTTTTTCTTCTCTTTTTTTTCTCTCTCTCTGATTCTTTATTCATATATTCAACTTTTCATACTCCATTCTGTTTAATTTATCCACATCTCTTGCTTTCATTCCTTCCATTTCGTTTCCCATTTGCTGTTCATTGTTTATTCTGCATGCTCTTTGAACCTCCCGCTCTCCTTTTTATACATCTATATATATATATATTTTTTGAGCTCCCTTCTCTTCCTCTTTCTTTTCCGTCATGTCTTCTTTTCTTCGTCTCTCTCTCTCTCTCTCTCTCTCTCTCTCTCTCTCTCTCTCTCTCTCTCTCTCTCTCTCTCTCTCTCTCTCTCTCTCTCTCTCTCTCTCTCTCTCTCTCTCTCTCTCTCTCTCTCTCTCTCTCTCTCTCTCTCTCTCTCTCTCTCTCTTCTCTCTCTCTCTCTCTCTCTCTCTCTCTTCTCTCTCTCTCTCTCTCTCTCTCTCTCTCTCTCTCTCTCTGTAATCTTCCCTTTATGCAGAGAAAACGCTTTCACTGTAAAATAAGTTATTCTGGTGGGAATTTGTTATTTTTCTATCCCTCTCTTTTTATAACTTTTATTCCCGACTTGCCATTTTTTACTGACAATATTTCAACCTTGACGTGACTATAACATTTTGAGAGGGTATTGATGAGAGAGAGAGAGAGAGAGAGAGAGAGAGAGAGAGAGAGAGAGAGAGAGAGAGAGAGAGAGAGAGAGAGGAGAGAGAGAGAGAGAGAGAGAGAGAGAGAGAGAGAGAGAGAGAGAGAGAGAGAGAGAGAGAGAGAGAGAGAGAGAGAGAGAGAGAGAGAGAGAGAGAGAGAGAGAGAGAGAGAGAGAGAGAGAGAAGAGGAAGAGGAAGGGAGGCGGTGTTTATATAAGAACAAAAGAACATATGAATATAAGGAAGCTACAAAAGGCCCTTAGGCCTACACTTTTCACTGCACCATGCACTGTGTGGGATGCCAAGGTCACCTTTCCTGTCATCAAGACTTGCCTTGACTGTGACGCCCCGCAATAAGTTGCCTCACATGCCAGTTTATTGATTGGCTTTCACTGCCATGCACCTGCAAGAATTGCTATCGCGTCCGTCCCTCCACCCTTGTCGTTCTTTTCCTCCCTCCGCCGCCTCGGTCTCCACTTTACGAGGTACGAAGTTAAAATTTTACTCTCCCTGTTGACACCAAAT
>JAXIVD010009899.1:0-2500 GCA_036785275.1 Cancer borealis
GTGGTGGTGGTGGTGGTGGTAGTAAAGCAGTAGGAATAATTACAGTAGCTGTTAGAACTTAGCAGGTTGTAGTGGGATGAAAGAGTTTATACTAAGTGCCAAAATAAGCCAGTGATCTTTCCTTGCATCAGGACTTAGAGGTGCAGGATCAACTCAATAAGCTGAGGGAAGAAGGCGTACTCAACCAGAACGACATCATAATACTGACCCAGGACCACATCTACCAAGACCAACAAAACCAGCAGGACCAAGAGCAGAACGGAGACTACGGCACCCAGCAACAGAACCAGCAGCAAATCAACAAGGAGCAGAGTCAGTTCGACCCTACGTTCATCCGATTCCCCCATTAGACTGAGCGGGTTTGACAGGTCTCCACTGGTTTCGCGCGGCCGCTTGACGGAGATAAAAGTTTGATTGGATACTTCACTGAGCGACTCACCGATCGACACTGATTTCCCGCTTGTTGGCCCCCAAGGATTCTCTATCCGTTTCGGGAGGTTGCGAAAGGTCTACCATCACCGACTGCTTGATTTAGTGTACCGAAAAAAATACAAAAAGACTTATACATATTCATCAATGACTGACTGACCGATTCCTTTGACGATGACTTATGAATAACTGAGTGACTCTAGATGTTGACTGACTTGATAATCTTAATTGGTATTGATATATAATTGGGATTAACGTACATTTTTCTGGTATTCCTCTTTGTTTTGGAAGTAAATCAAAATAATAAAGTTTGTTCTCTTTGTTCTATGTTTTCACAATGACCACTACTTTTTAAGGGAATAGATAGTAAATCTCTCTCTCTCTCTCTCTCTCTCTCTCTCTCTCTCTCTCTCTCTCTCTCTCTCTCTCTCTCTCTCTCTCTCTCTCTCTCTCTCTCTCTCTCTCTCTCTCTCTCTCTCTCTCGGATATGAAATGGAAAACAACGAATGAGACGAACAAGAATAAAACAAAAGGAAAGACATTAAACTCCTGAACAGTCTCCATCAAAATTATAAACAACCGAAACAACACACAAGTCACACAATACCGCCCCGTGACTCCCTCCTCCCACTCCAAACCGATCTTCAAGTCCTCACATATCACATACAGACACATGAACTCCACCACCTTAGAATGTGTCCATCCCTTCCTTCCTTTCTTTCTTTCACATACATACACATCACTTCTATCCTCACACTACTAATCACTATAAGGCACCATCTTTCCTGCCACTTATTACACCATCAAACCGTCATCATCCGCCTCCTTCCAGTTGAACACAAAACTCACGAACAAAAGAATGGCGTTGAATGACGTTAAAAGGACAAAGGAAGAATATATATACAATAGCGGGACCGCAACTACACCACTGAGGTCACCGATCAATGGAATGAATAAGCGCCCGTCATTAATGGTTATCGGCAAACCTATTGACAGCTTTAAATCCAGACTAATGAAAAAATAATTAACATACACGTGAACGAAATACTTAGTTTTTCTCTCATTGCAAAGGTTGGGATGCAAAGCATGTTTTATTTTTGCGGTATTTTCCTACATATTATTATAGGAGAGGCTGGACCACACACACATATACACACACATACACACACACACACACACACACACACACACACACACACACACACACACACACACCCGTCCTCTCTCCTCTCTGTCTCTCTCTCTCTCTCTCTCTCTCTCTCTCTCTCTCTCTCTCTCTCTCTCTCTCTCTCTCTCTCTCTCTCTCTCTCTCTCTCTCTCTCTCTCTCTCTCTCTTTCCCTTTCTTCCATTACAAAATTACTATTCCACCTTTGTCCTTTTTTCTTTTTCTTTTCTACTTCTTTTCCCTACTGGCTTTAAAGTGGATACCTCTTTTGTGTATAAGTATTACTGTTGTGCTATGTTGGCCCAAGGCAGGTAACACAAACCCTCGCTAACACAACAGATCCTCGTTAATGCTGTTCATCGTAATTTTCAACGGAGCTCAATTTATGACGCAGAAAATGCTGCAATGTGCCCAGCATAATTATATCAAGTATGAAGCTGCGGCTCGGATAGTCGTGCTTGCTGCCATGTGTTCAGCGTGGTGACGGATTCCTGGTGCCAGTTCTACTCCAGCCACGTGCTTTATGCTCAGTGTTAGCAGAAGTATTTCCAGGATATGTATTTGGGTTCGAAGTCCCGTCTGGTCCCTCATCCAAAAAAGTTTCCTACCAAATCTGTTTTATACTCAGTGTTATGCATCACTGTAATACGTCACGGAATTTTGAATTGGCTTGGGTAAGGACATGATTTACAAATACTATGAACATCGTGTTTTCAGTGGCTGGCATGTATTATACTGGATTATCTTTTAACTCATCTTCATCGCTGGCTATATTAAGATGCATGCTGTGTGTACGAGTCTTTCAGGCGTGTGCTGTTCACTGTGACGTTGCGACACTTGAAGTTTTATATTCCCATTGTTTCTAAAATTCAAGGGAAAACAATTTTGTCTAATAAGTAATTTTG
>JAXIVD010009899.1:12500-14434 GCA_036785275.1 Cancer borealis
AGGGAAGGAAGAGAGGAAGAAAAGGAAGAAGAGAAGAAAAAGAATGAAGGAAGAGCAAGAGAATGAGGAAAGATAATGATGGAAGAATAATTCATAAGTTATAATTCTGTTCTTGATAATTCCTTCAAGTTTCAATAGGTTTTCCTTTTATCACAGTCGTCTGCTCCTCCTTATCCTCCAAATCCCACTCCTCCATTAGCTGCACACTGTTTATCTTTGCTATTTTGAGACCAAGAACGGACGCTGTATATTTCCATACTTGATTATATTGCTGCTACCTCCTCCATCTCCTCCTCTTCGTTCTCTTCTTGCTTGCTAAGCCCCACATCGAGCTCGTTCTCTTTCTCTTTGCCATCCTCTTCCTTCCGTTCATTGCTGTCTGTGTCATTTCATTTTCTTCCACCGCCAGATATTAGTTTGGAGAAAGGAGAAATGCAACGAAAAGTGGCAGCAAGGAATGCAGAAAGAGGGTAGAGGGATGGAGAGGGTGGAGAGGGGAGGAAAGTGATGGGTCGGGGAGGATAGAGAAGGAAGGGAAGAGGAGGAAAGGTGTCAAAGGGGGGAGGAAAGAAAGATGTTTGGACAGGGTAAAAACAGTAATGGCAGACAGTGACGTCATAGAGATAAGCGAACATCTAAAAACAGTAATGGCAGACAGTGACGTCATAGAGATAAGCGAACATCCACCCAGCTGTAAAATGTAGGGAGAGAGTGGTAGAGGGGTGGAGGGAGGGAGGAATAAGGAAGGGAGATAGAATAAGAGGAGAGGACGAAGAAGAGGAAGCAAATTTTAAAATCAAGACATTTACTACAGGCGGTGGCGCATAAGAGAGAGAATTAAGTCAGTGATGAAAAATGGACAATGACAATGAATAATTAAAAAACAGGAGACAACAGGATAATAATGTACTTTCTATCACTCCACTCTCATCACCATCTCCTTGCTTATCCTCCTCCCTCCACTCCGTCTACCACTGATATTGCCTTCATCTTTCCTTCCCCATCCTTCGTTTATTTCGCTTTACCCTTCCTTTCCATCATCACCATTGTCACTTTTCTCATCCTCCCACTCTACATCCACTGTCCACTCTCTCCTTCCTCCATCACTTTTGCCACATGAGCTGCATTTCTTCCTCTGCCTCGGTCCTGCACTACAAACAAATAATAGAAACAAAAATAAACTGCAATCGCTCAGCCTTTCAGCTGTTCAACGGTGGAACCTCGAGTGAAATATTTGCTCGGCTGAAATATTTGCATTCTCTCTCTCTCTCTCTCTCTCTCTCTCTCTCTATATATATATATATATATAATATATATATATTATATATATATAGTATATATATATATATATATATATATATATATATATATATATATATATATATCTTTGTCTATCTCTCTCCTATAAGAAAACAGGCAACGAGCAACAGCAACGGACACGCGCCGACAAGAGAAAACAGCCATACGTCACCCTCACACCACAGCACTACATTACACTGCTGCACATTTACACTGCCTCTCACACACCAACACGCTGCCAGTTTACATAATTATATTTCAACACACTCACAAACACAGGCGCGCACACACCACCGAAATTAAAAACCACACCTAATCACATTACTGGTCCACTAAACACACCTCCTACTGCCACCACTACCATAATAACTTACTACCAAACACTGTATACTTAGTAACCACTTGACAACACAGTCAACAAACCACACACCTGAGGAAAGAAACCCCACATCAAAACCAAGAAACAGAATACCTAATACGACACAACACACAACACCTACACGACAAGCTTCGTAACCCACCACAACACAATGTTAAGCCAACACGCCAGCAGTCAGCCATTCTCTAGGAGACACATGAATATGGACGTTCAGGAACCCACTCCTCACCCAGAATACACCACATTCTGCACCTCC
>JAXIVD010009900.1:0-5000 GCA_036785275.1 Cancer borealis
CAAAATTCTCCTCAGATGACACACAACGAAATGTGATCAATTGATTATAATTATTTTTGTTCACGATAACAATTGCATTACATTGGGTGGCCTTTTCCTCGTTAATTCAATACTATCAAGCTTTTCCCAGAGTTGTGTAGCTTTTAATTATTTCTGCCAATGAAGCTGAGCGATAGGTTATGTTATCACTTTGTTTCTGTGTCTGTTTGTTGGCATGTTAACAACTTCCTGACAACATCATGCATCCTGACCATTTCAAAAGATCAAGGTCAAAGGTGAAGGTAAGGAAAAATTATAATTAGCTATTAGTATTTCCATTGATACATTATCTTTGGCGCCACATTGAGTGCGTCCAACTCAAAATTGTCCGCCCACCTACAGAATATTAAACAATTGATAATTCAGTTAATATGCATCACTAATTTGCAAAACTTCACCAACATGACCACTTATCCAGAAATGTCCACTCAATTAATTTTTCAAAGGTTGATGACAAAGGCCGACGTGAGGAAAACATCACGAATATCAGTGGTGGCGGTGTAGGTATTTGCGCTCAACTGGGTGCCTATCTAATCTTTTTTGTGACGTTTGTTAATCTCTTCACACATACGAAAAAAATATATGAGTAATTGGTAGACACCTAAAGTGAAGGAAGATTAGAATATCAAATAACTGAGTAAGTGTGTGTGTGTGTGTGTGCGTGTGTGTGTGTGTGTGTGTGTGTGTGTGTGTGTGTGTGTGTGTGTGTGTGTGTGTGTGTGTGTGTGTGTGTGTGTGTGTGGTGTGTGTGTGCGCGTGCGTGCGTGCGTGCGTGCGTGCGAGCGTGCGTGCGTGCGTGCGTGCGTGTGTGCGTGCGTGCGTGCGTGCGTGCGTGCGTGGGTGGGTGGGTGGGTGGGTGGGTGTTTGGGTGGGTGGGTGGGTGGGTGGGTGGGTGGGTGGGTGGGTGGGTGGTGTGTGTGTGTGTGTGTGTGTGTGTGTGTGTGTGTGTGTTGTGTGTGTGTGTGTGTGTGTGTGTGTGTGTGTGTGTGTGTGTGTGTGCGTGCGCGCAAACGTAGATATTGCCGTGGGTCTTTGTTCACTGGCTTCCTAGGCTTCGTCTTTTTCTTTCTATCGTAATCCAGATTTCATAAAGCATTTCTTCATTTTCATCTTCAGTTTCAATTCAGTATCTAGGAGCAATAAGAGTCCAATGGTTGTGTTGTCGTGTTGTTGGTAAGGTGTTTGTAGGGTGACGGTCGGGGTGGATGCGTGGTAATGTTAGTGGGTGCATTGGGGTGTGTTGAGGTGTGTATGGGTGTGTGTGAGTGCAGAGAGAAGTGAGTGAGTGTATGAGTGAGTGAGTTGGGGGTTCAGAAAATGCATGTGCTAATGCTATTCATGGTAAAAGCAATGACAACAAAAACATATACAAATTACTACTGCTGCTGCTACTACTACTTCCACTAGAAGCAGCAGCAGTAGCAATAGCAATAGCAATAATAATAGTAATATCAACACTTCTAGTATCAATACTACTACTATTACTATAGCATTAACACTAAAATTATAGTTAGATCACAAAAGTTGACTTTGCTTTCATTATTGAAATTACAATTATGACTTACTATTATTATTATTATTATTATTAATTATCATCATTATTATTATATATTTTTTCATCATTATCATTATCATTATAATTATCATTATTGTTATTATCATTATCATTATTATTATGATTATTACTAGTACTATTGCTATTATCATTTCAAACTGCGAGCGAAGCGACCAGTTTGGAATTTTCGAAACAACCCCACCCAAAATTTGTCTGTGTCGGTACGTATGTGTGTCTGTGTGTCTGTCTGTCCTAAACAAGCTACTCTACTTCGCAGCTCCTATTCCAGCAACAAGACAAAATCTGAAGTACAAGACTCATCAGGCAGTATCCTTCACTCAATGGCTCAGATTGTCTTCGAACGACAAGGCAATGTGTTTTGCAGCTTTTACCCAAACTGAAGCGAGCAGTTTGGGTAGGCTGGGTGAGTGGTTTTTAGGGTCATGGTCACCCTGCATGTCTATTTATTACTAAACTGTTACCCTCTCCTCACCCCTTCCATCATGCTTGGCTAATATAGATTACTTAGCGTCTAGTTTACATTCATAAAGTTGATAAAAGGAGGGAGGAAGGAAGGAAGGAAGGAAGACAGATATAGATAACTAACACTGTACCTACATATTAACACTTACATAGCAGCGCTGGTAACAGATAATTGGTAACAGGTAACAGGCGGTAATCCTCTTCTTAACACACGGTATTAACACTACAAAATATACATGAACGCGCGATGGATGGGCGAGGTGAGATGAGGTGAAGTGAGGCAAGGTGTGGCTGTGTTTTGCAGTGTTCAGATGGATGGAAGTATAATCTCCCCGATGTCTCGCTGCCTTCTGTCGATACCTCAAGGCTAGCTGGGCAAGGGTGTAATACTAGGTCTTACCAAATAGTGAATGTTAGGTTATGTTATTCATTGAAATTAATAATGTAATCTAACTTTCATTAACTTTTTTTTTTACGCCACGCTGTTATGAATGCATGTAGTACAACAGGTTATATAATAATTCCTTGCTTTACGATGTTTCAATAATTATTTGTTTTATTAGTTATATAGCAACACTGTCAGTCATGTTTGCTAGCCTGAACCGAATATGCTAGCGAGCGATCACCTTTTTCTTACCAAGCCATTTTGTCTCATTATAACTATGGTTTTAATCACCAAATATATCCTGAATTGATAATTATTAATACGACAAAACGGTCAATCCTATTACTACTGATTCGTGAAGTAAGGTAGAGGATGGCTGAAAAAGTTGGTGCGAGATAGCTGCCTGGTGCTTCGAACGTCTAAACAACACATAATGAGCGAGTGAGTGAGTGAGTGAAGCAGCTGACTCCCTCTCCCCACAACCTACTTGGTAACTGCGTGGAGGAGGGGAGAAGGAGGGGAGAGGGTGGGAGAGGAGGGAAGAGAGCAAGGGAGAGGAGGGGTAACAGACAGGACAGCTTGCCACTTCACACATACAATATATATTTCACCACCAATCTATTTATTCGTTAGACACTATAATGTTGATCTGAATCTTAGAAGAATGAATGTTTAGTAACACCAATATACTTAAAAATTATATCAATGGCTTAGTTGATAACTTATTTTAAACGAGTTGTTGTGTGTGTGTGTGTGTGTGTGTGTGTGTGTGTGTGTGTGTGTGTGTGTGTGTGTGTGTGTGTGCGTGTGCGTGTGCGTGTGTGTGTGTGTGTGTGTGTGTGTGTGTGTTCAATCTGAGGTACAAGACTCATCAGGCAGTATCCTTCACTCAATGGCTCAGATTGTCTCCAAACGACAGGGCAATGTGTTTTGCAGCAATTACCCAAACTGAAGCGAGCAGTTTGAGTGTGCTGGGTGAGTGGTTTTGGGGTTCATGGTCACCCAGCATATCTATTTACTTTATTATTATTATTATTATTATTAACAGTAGTAGTAGTAGTAGTAGTAGTAGTAGTAGTAGTAGTAGTAGTAGTAGTAGTAGTAGTAGTAGTAGTAGTAGTAGAATAAGTAGTAACTGTAGTAGTAGTAGTAGTTTAAGCTCCCTATGAATGAGTAGTTGTAATGAGGTTACACCGAGGATGGTATTGTTTTTAATAACTGTTAAGATATACTGAAAGTAAACTGGAAATACTGATCAGACAATATTCCGCCTAATATGATTCTTATATCCTTTTCTTAAACATTGAGTGGATTTACTAATATAATAGGGATGCATCGGGTATCTGCATCCGTGTCCGCATATACGGAACATCCACTTATTTTCTTTCAAATCCACATCTGCATTTGTGATGATACAAACACACGCATCAACATCCACACATTACGAAAGCATGATATATGCATTTACACCTGCATCTATGGATCTCTGAATTCAGATATACGATACATCTTCATAGTAGAACTTGTGTGGCTGAAACTCGTCATAACAACAATAAAGAACAATCACAGACAACATTGTCAAGGAAGTAGTTGCATTTTTCTATAACAAATGTATAATCTTTTTTATCTTGCAAAATGTATCAAAATATCCAAGAATGTCACAGTCTGACATTCACACTCGCAAAGGGTTTAAGAAACAGCGATGCGCATCTGTATCTACAAAACAATTAACGATGATATCCGTATTCACATCCACATCAGTAGTTCTCCGAATTCAGTTATCCAATATATCTCTGAAATGTATTATTGATCCATCATAACTATTGGCCTTGAATTTCTTGCCGGTCACTATTCATTCAAGGGAATCACCCACAGGCACCAATGTTTCACCACTTTAGGTTCAGACACTGAGAGATATGTCAGTGAGCAGGATTCTGAGGCCTAACGTAACACTAGAGGAAACACATCTAACAGAGCAATGGAACAGTTATAGAATAGCAATGAAATAAAGTGGACAACAACCTACACTGAAATGGAAACATTCCACTATGTAACTGTTCCTAATGCTACTGTTACTGCTGCTGCTGCACTAATGCTACTACTACCATTAATACTACTACTATTACTATTACTACTATTACTACTGTGTGTGTGTGTGTGTGTGTGTGTGTGTGTGTGTGTGTGTGTGTGTGTGTGTGTGTGTGTGTGTGTGTGTGTGTGTGTGTGTGTGTGTGTGTCTGTGTCTGTGTCTGTGTCTGTGTCTGAGTGTGAGTGTGAGTGTGTGTGTGTGTGTGTGTGTGTGTGTGTGTGTGTGTGTGTGTGTGTGTGTGTGTGTGTGTGTGTGTGTGTCTGTGTCTGTGTCTGTGTCTGTGTCTGTGTCTGAGTGTGAGTGTGAGTGTGTGTGTGTGTGTGTGTGTGTGTGTGTGTGTGTGTGTGTGTGTGTGTGTGTGTGTGTGTGTGTGTGTGTGTGTGTATGTGTGTGTGTCTATGTGTGTGTGTGTGGAGAGCCCAGGTTTAGTCCTTGACCTCCCCAAGGAT
>JAXIVD010009901.1:5000-14431 GCA_036785275.1 Cancer borealis
AGACTTCAAAGCAGCCCATTCAAAGCACTCCCATTGAACCGTTCAACCTGACCATTACCCTGAGGGTTATACGCACTGGTCCGACTGCAGCCAATACCTTTGCTGACCAGGAAGTCTTGTACTTCCTTACTCATGAATGATGTTCCTCTATCTGAGTGCACGTACGCTGGCATATCAAAAATAGAGAAGAGTTGAGAGAGGCAATTAAAAATTGTTGCAGCAGTCATATTGGGACATGGAAATATAAATGGAAATCTTGAATATTCGTCAACAATATTGAGAAAATACTTCTTATTATCCGTGCTAGGAAAGGGTCCTTTAAAGTCTATGTTGAGGCGTTCAAATGGCTGTGTAGCTTTTATGAGATGGGCTCTCTCGGGCTGGTGAAAGTTTGATCTGCATTCAGCACATACTTTACATGAACTGACAGTTCGTCTGACGTCTTCCACAGAGTAAGGCAGATTCCTAGATTTGATGAAATGAAGCAACCGTGTAACGCCGGGATGACACAAGGCATCGTGAATGGCTGACAGGGACCGCTGCTCGTGGCACGTCATGCTGCAATAAGATCTGGAAAATATGTCAGGAGTAATACTATCTCTGCCTGGTCTGTAAACTATATCAAAGTCATAACAAGATAACTCTATTCTCCACATTAGGATCTTATCGTTCTTGACTTTTATCTTATGTTGTTTATCAAACATGAATCTTACAAAGCGTTGGTCAGTTTTAATGGTGAAATGTCTTTCAGTCAAGTTGTGTCTCCAATGGCGGACACTTTCAATAATAGCTTGAGCCTCTTTTTCAACAGCAGCATGACGTCTCTCGGGTCCCTGAAGAGTTCGCGAGAAAAAGGCAACCGGACGTCCAGTCTGAGTAAGGACGGCGGCAATAGCAGTATCCGAGGCGTCAGTTTCCACTTCAAAATGCAGCGATTCATCGATTGCCTTAACCACAGATGACTCTATGTCCTTCTTGAGTTGTTGGAATGCCTTTTCTGCCTCTTCAGTCACTGGGAAGGTAGTGGTGTTACTCAGTGGGCGAATTTTGTCAGAGAAATCATATATCCAATGCGAATAATAAGCAAAAAGCCCAAGAGCACGACGGAGTGATTTCATATCCATCGGCAAGGGTAGGTCACGAAGAGGTCGTAGTCGCTCAGGATCGGGACGAATTAGACCTTCTTCGACCACATAGCCTAGAATGCGGAGACTTCGGGTTGAACATGTGCACTTGTCTTCATTGTAGCTCATGTTTCTCCTCGCAGCAGCTTCACGGAATTTGGTGAGATTGTCATCATGTTCTTGTTACGTCATTCCACAGATAGTAACATCATCTAAATAGGCGTAGGTACCAACAAGTCCTTCCTCCTTAATCAGCGAATCCATAATTCTTTGGAAACAAGCAACTCCATTAGTGACTCCGAATGAGATTCTTGCAAAATGGTAAAGTTAACCTCCTGCTTCAAAAGCTGTATACGGCTTGTCTGTATCTTTGATGGCCACCTGATGATAAGCACTGCGCAGATCAATGGTACTAAAAATTCTACACTGTGCTATCTTATTCACTGTTTCATCAATACGAGGGAGGGGGTAACTATCAAGGAGTGTAAACTTATTAATGGTTTCAGAATAGTCTATGGCCAGCCGCTTCTTGCGGGACACCCCTTTCACGACAACCACTTGGGCACGCCACGGAGAGTTGCTTGGTTCGATGATTCCTTCCTTCAATAACCTTTGTACTTCGTTTTCTATAAATTCACGATCTTCAGTGGAGTAGCGCCGGGATTTGGCTGCAACAGGATGACAATCAGCTGAAAGATTAGCAAGCAACTCTGGAGGATCAATCTTTAGCACACCGAGTCCACAAATAACGACCGGGGGCAAATCACCACCGTAGTTCAACTGCACACTTTCATGGAGTTTCTGAAAATCTTGGCCAAGAATTACATCAGAACACAGTTTCGGGAGCACAGTCAGACGTACACTTTCATAATCCCGGCCGTTCACTTTAATGTTAACCTTGCAAACTCCAGACGTGTGACCAGAAAGAGATGTGGAAGCCATGGTCACAGCACTTTGAGATTGTTGCACATTTCATGAGTTGCGTTTAACTAGATCTGGATGAATGAAACTCCCTGAACTACCACTGTCAATGAGGCCATCAGCTTCGATTCCGTTGATCGAAACTCTAGCAACTGCCTTCGACAAGACACTAGGAGTAGCAGCACTAGTTATGGTAGCAAGCACAGCGCCATTGTTAGGAGTCACAGAAGCACTTACACTGGAGCTTCGGCATACTTTCGAGAAGTGACCCTTCTTCTGGCACTTATGACACACCGCTTCTCGAGCAGGGCACTTTGAACGTGGATGCCGTAGAAGGCCACAAAAGAAACACGTTGCTTTTGTACCACTTGCTACGAGAACAGATTCGGATTCCACATCACTAATATTAGTCGTATTTTCATGTGCTGCACTCAACAGGTGTGAGGACGGAGCACCACCTTAAGACTCGGAGTATTTCTGCGCCGAATCGAGAGCCCTTGCCTGGTCTTACATACTAGCCAGATCAAGCGTCTTATTTTCCAAAAGACGCTGCCTGATCACTGGTGATTGCAAGCCAATGATAAACGCATCCCTAATGTATTATTCATAGAGCTGAGTTGCTGTTACCGCCTTAAAATTACACTCTTTACTTAGAATTTTCAGGGCACGAAAGTACTCATCCAAAGACTCGCCTGGTTCCTGACGGCGAGTCGCAAGGTGGTGACGCGCAAACACTTCATTAGTTGGCTTCACAAACTGAGATTGTAGAGTGGTTAAGGCGTCGTCGTAGGTAGTGCACTCGGAGATACTTTCATAAATTTTTGGCGACACAAAATTGATGAGGAGTCCGAGCTTGTTTAGATTATCTTGGGACAGAGCGGCGATGAAGGTCCTGAAGGTCTGTAGCCAGTGCCACCACTCCTGTGCTGCTGTGGGTGAGTTAGATTCACAATCCAACCTCTTAGGTTTCAACAGACGCTCCATTCCGTCGAAGTATGAGGTGGTGGATACGGACCCTCAGGCACTGGAGACTTGTTTTATGTCTATTAAAAAGATGTGAATGGAGAAACATATCGAGCCATATTGTAGGCTTTAATAGACATAAAACAGAACGTAGGGCACTGCAACGGAGATACAATACACTTAAACAATACTCTTAAACAATACACTTAAACTAAGATATAACAAACTTAACTAAAGGAATCAGACAAATATCAGTGAAAACACTCCCGCCGAAACACTAGTAATACACACCTGAAGTGGCCTAATAGAAGACGCGTTGAGAGGCAGGCATGCCAGCCTGGCCGAGTAGTGCGAGAAGCGGTCAAGGAGTGAGGCAGCACTCACGTCGCGGCTCACACTTCGACTCGGAATACCGGCGCAGTGGTGCCGAGCCTACCTTAACAATCCAATAACCATCTACTTAACTATAGTTTACTAACGAAGGTAATACCAGCGATAGTTCCTATTTATTACCACAGTCTGGAAAACGTCATAATAAAGAATTTTAATTTTAGGGATGAAGTAGTCAGAGGGTGGAAGAGTAGGAGGAATATGCCCAGTATCATCCAAATTAGAGTTGGTAGCATAGGTTTGAGCAAAGAGTTCAGCTTTAGAGAAAGAAGAGACAGCTGTGGGGCCATCTGGTTGAAGTAAAGGAGGAAAAGATGAAGAAGTAAAATTGTTAGAGATATTATTGGCTAGATGACATAAATCACGAGAAGATTTAGAGTTGGAAAGATTTTGACATTTTATATTGATGAAAGAGTTTTTGGTAAGTTGGAGAATAGATTAGGCATTATTACGGGCAAAAAAATATAGGGCATAAGTTTCAGTAGATAGATGGCTACGGTACCGTTTGTGAGCCGCCTCTCTATCATTGACAGCACGAGAACAAACAGAGTTAAACCAGTGATTTTTAGCTTTAGTATTAGAGAATGTATGAGGAATGTATAGCTCCATGCCAGAGACAGTCACCTCTGTTATGCACTCGGTACAAAGAGAAGGATCTCTGACATGGAAGCAATAATCATCTCAAGGAAAATCAGAATAGTACTGCCTCAGGTCCTCCCACTTAGCAGAGTTGAAATGCCAGAAGCACCTCTGTATATATGTATGTATGTATTTATGTATGTATGGATGGATGGGTGAAATTTTTTTTAGAGGCAATTTTACATATGGTCAAATTAGTGTTATCTCTGATGACTTTCATTGATTTTTTTCTCGCTATTATCTTTTGCGTGCTCCTCACATTTTAATCTAAATTTTATTTAAGAAACGCTTATAACAGTTTAACAGTTACATCAACCATGCTGTACTGGTTACATTGTTTTAAAGAAATGATATAGTGCCTGTGCCTGTATCCTCCTCCGCCAGGCACCAGGAAACAAGTTGGCGCAGGATAGCGTGACTGCCTTTCTAGTTTGGGAAGCAGCACGAGGCACTGGTGATTGGATGGTTCTTTACCTTTCTCTTTTCCAATGAAAACTCAGAAAGGTTAACATGTTCTTTTCAGTGTTCACTGTAACGTGAGTACAGAAAGGTTGCTCCGCTGGCACAGTGGTGGTGGTGCATTTTGGTGCTGCTGTGGATTGTCTTGCACACCAGTTTTTTTCCACTTCTGCACTTCACCACTTCGTATCATTTATTCACAATTGGACAATCAATGTATTCACAATCAAACATTCAATATGTTACGCATCAGCTCAACCATCTTACGCAATATTTTTTTCCATAGCGTACCGTCCTAAAGAAAAAAGAAAAATATATTTACGTCCAAACATATCACCCACATGACGTAAACATGAGGTTTTCCGTCCCCAGGAGGGCTTCAGGCGGGTCTTCCTCCGCCGTCACGGGAAATATGCAAAGCAGGTCTTGTGGTATTCATAGCCAGATGTCAGGCCGGCTGCGTGCACGTTCCTCCCATGTTGCCCGTAGGGGTGGAACAGAAGGAGTAGGAGGACGAGGAGGAGAAGGAGGAAGAGGAGGAGGTGTCTGCAACGAGTATGACAGTGTCTCTTACAAAGTTAAAACAACAACATGAAGATTCCGCCGCGTGATATTGTGAAGGAAGAGCGTGGCAAGAACGGAAGAGATGGCATCGCACATGCAGCGGTGACCTGGAGAAACTGTGAAGGACACAGAAGGCAGAGAGTTTGATTCTTTTGATGGATCTTGTGCGGTGATTTGGTTCAAGGTCTGAAATGGTGTACAAAAGATTGGCAAGGTCCGTGGAGACATGGTTAATGGTGCGTTATTCCATGATGATTCAGTTATTGCTCTAAATGTTAGTGGTAATGTGTGAAGGTGAATTATAGATGATTAGCAGTGTAACGCTTCTAGTGGTCTATTGAACGGTTTTGATGCTGTCATAAACGTTGTGGAAGGATATAGAGTACGTGCCGCCGTCAAGGGAACGAAAGGGGTAGAAAGAAAGGGGCAGAGGATAACTTTGCCAGAGTCTTGGGGGAATGTCTAACTTCGACTGCAGAATGTCCGAGAAAATTTGAAGATCCATATTTTTGTCTCCGAGTAACATGGGGCGAGAAACCTTGAAGGGGACCGACCGAGAAACTTTAGGGAAACTCTGGTGAGCTTGAAAGATTCCAGGTGACGAAGAAAGGATGAAACTTTTGCTGGAAATAGGAAATGTTGGAGGCACAGTTGGAAATGGAAAGAGGAAACTTCGAGTGTCTATCAGGAAAAATATGCGCGCACGCGCGGAGTGAAAAAATGAGAGAGAGAGAGAGAGAGAGAGAGAGAGAGAGAGAGAGAGAGAGAGAGAGAGAGAGAGAGAGAGGAGAGAGAGAGAGGAGAGAGAGAGAGAGAGAGAGAGAGAGAGAGAGAGAGAGAGAGAGAGAGAGAGAGAGAGAGAGAGAGAGAATGTCGGAAAGTGGTTATGAAGCTCCTGGAATAAAAGATTCGTCCAAGGGGTCGTAAAGAAAGAAGGGCAACTTTTATGAGGGGTGAGGCAAGGATGGAGAGCAGGAGGGAAGGTGGGGAGAGCTGGATGGAGGGAAGGACTAGCGTGAGGAAGACAATAAGTGAGAGAAGTGGGAAGGTGAGAAGTGAAGGTGACATGCACAAGTCGGAGAGGCGGGGTGAGTGTGTTTTGAGAGGAAGGCTGAGTGTGTCGAGTGACGGAAGGGAAGTGGGGACGGCAGGGCTAAGATTTCCCGCAGCAGAGTCTTGAAGGAGCGTTGATGGTGGCGCGAGTGAAGGAAAGAAGGGAGGGTAAGGAATAGAGGAAGGACAGGAAGAAGAGTGGAGAAGTAGGAATAGAAGCTGACATATAAGAAGAAAAGCGGAGGAAAAGGAAAGAAAGGCCATCGTGCTGTGACAAATGTAAAAGTGTCATGGGGTTTCTAGGGAGCAAGAATGAAAGAAATGTGAGCCACGAAAAAGGAAAGATGAGAGGAAAAGAAGAAGGGTTCTCATACGGTAAAGATGAGGAAGATAGGAGAAGTAAAAGAACATGGGCAGGGAGGGAGCTATAAGAGAGGAAGGAAAGAGGGAGAGGAAAAAAAATATTATAGTGGAGGAGAGCGATGTAAAGGCTCTCAGAACATCCCTGGTCATGAACAAGACCCACAGAAGACAGATCAGGGACTGGCGAGGGGAGAGGATGCGTCGTGCGAGGATATTTAAGAGTAAAAGAGCAGGAAAGACGAAAGAAAATGAAGACTAATAGAAAGTTTGCATGTAGGTCGATTTTTGAGTGAGAAGACACAGGTGATATATTTTCTTCCTTTTTTGAGTGTAATTGCCTCACTTATGTGTTTCTCGAATGTAGGCAATTAATTATTCGATGTTTTTCAAGTCAAGACAAGCGGTGACATAATTTCTTGTTTTTCTGTTTGGTTGGTGTGTTTAAATTATTTTAGGCTCCGCTTCATATGGTGTTCTCTACCCATCACTCTCCATCACCGTCCATCATCTTCCATAACCACCCATCATTTCCCATCACCACATATCGCCTGTTATTTTGAGCGTCACCTTCAGCACACAAGTCACACAAGCTTCACAATTACACTTCAACTTCAATCTAACCTCCTACCTCCAAGTTATTATGCTACTGCAAAATTTTCTGCAAATATTGATAAAACTGAACCACTCAGTGAGGAGCACAAAACTTCAGTCAACATGACTTCCTACATACCAAAGATTTCCACCCCATTATTTGCTTAGGGTTAATCGCAACGTTAACGCCAAAAAAAAAAGTTTTTTTTGGCGTTAACGTTGCGATTAACCCTAAGCAAATAATGGGGTGGAAATCTTTGGTATGTAGGAAGTCATGTTGATGAAGTTTTGTGAAGTGTTGGTTCGTTTTGACAGCGTTAAAAATTTTTGAAAATCTTGTAGGTAGGCGGTTAGATTGAAGTTGAAGTGTAACTTGTGAAGCTTGTGTGACTTGTGTGCTGAAGGTGACGCTCAAAATAACAGGCGATGGTAATACTAATTAACAGGCGATGGTAATACTAATAGCGACTTTTGAATTTTTCAGACCTTTACCTTTGACCTTGACCTGACCTTTTCAAATGTAATAGATTTGAGCTCTAGAGTCATGGTGATAATGTTTTATGAGGATGCGATGCTTGGTGTTGTCAGAAAGCTGCTAACGTAACGATAAACAAACAATCAGACAAATAAACATAAATCAGATAAACAAACATACAATTAGACAAACAAATAGACAATCAGAAAAAAACAGACAACCAGGAAAACAAACAGACAATAAAAAAATAACAGACAATCAGACAAACATACATAAAAAAACCGAACAAAATGAAGACTTAACCACTCGCTCAAGTTCGTTGGCGGAGGAAAATAATGATGAAGATGGTAATTACGATATTGATTACGATAATGATGATAACAATGATACTAACTAATATAGTGGAAATATTATTATTGATAGTGTAGTATGTGGGGTTTGTACAGACAAGGCTGGGAGGAAAGATGCCTTGCTTTGATGTTTATTCGACACCACAAGTTGTAATACAAAGGGGAAGGAAAGTGTTCTGGTATTGTGTGCGCATTTGTACGAGCGGTGCAAGTGACTTAACTTCTGCTGAGGGCAAAGCTGGTAAGGTCAGGCGCCAGATAACCAATGATCCTTGACCTCTGATATGAAGTACTCTCGGGCTGTGTGTGGTGTGTGTGTGTGTGTGTGTGTGTGTGTGTGGAGTGGGTGTGGGTGTGGGTGTGGGTGTGGTGTGCGTGTGTGTGCGGCAATGCGTGCGTGCGTACGTGCGTGTCGTGCATGCCTGCGTGCGTGCGTCTGTGCGTCTATCTGTCTGTCTGTCTGTCTCTCGCTGTCTGTCTTTCTGTCTGTCTATGTCTGTCTGTGCCTCTCTGTGTCTGTGTCTGTGTGTGTGTGTGTGTGTGTGTGTGTGTGTGTGTGTGTGTGTGTGTGTGTTGTGTGTGTGTGGTGTGTGTGTGTGTGTAGTGTGTATGTGTATGTGTGTGTGTGTGTGTGTGTGTGTGTGTGTGTGTGGTGTGTGTGTGTGTGTGTGTGTATGTGTGTGTGTGTGTGTGTGTGTGTCTATCTGTATGTCTGTCTGTATGTCTGTCCTGTCTGTCTGTCTGTCTTTCTGTATGTCTGTCTGTCTGTCTGTGTGTGTGTGTGTGTGTGTGTGTGTGTGTGTGTGTGTGTGTGTGTGTGTGTGTGTGTGTGTGTGTGTGTGTGTGTGTGTTGTGTGTGTGTGTGTGTGTGTGTGTATGTGTCTGTGACTGTGTCTGTCTGTGTGTGTGTGTGTGTGTGTGTGTGTGTGTGTGTGTGTGTGTGTGTGTGTGTGTGTGTGTGTGTGTGTGTGTGTGTGTGTGTGTGTGTGTGTGTTTGTGTGTGTGTGTGGTGTGTGTGTGTGTTGTGTGTGTGTGTGTGTGTGTGTGTGTGTGTGTGTGTGTGTGTGTGTGTGTGTGTGAGTGTGTGTGTTGTGTGTGTGTGTGGGGTTGTGGGCGTGTGTTGTGTAGCGTCGCTACAATAATACTAATACTAATAATAATGATAATAAGAGGATTTATGGACCCAAAAGTATCGTAAAGCAATATAACAATATCCCATGTTTTATACTGACACAAGTGTATTGACAACCTTGCTCTCAACAACACCCTTCCCCAACAACCATCCATCAGCCGCCATATGTCAGACTTGTATTGCGAGTGGGTGTTGTAATTATGGAAAACATGTGTGCCGTTATCAGACAACCTGCAATGTAATTAGTATCACCGTTGCTTGGGAGTATTCGCCCATGCATACAGAAGGCACCCCAAGAACAAGGCGATGAAAACGACGTCACATTCACTAGGACAAATATGAGTCACAGTAAGGATGTGCAGCCTTGTCACCTCAACCACATCATCGACTCGTTCTCGTATCTATAC
>JAXIVD010009902.1:2500-14429 GCA_036785275.1 Cancer borealis
AGAATGAAAACATATATAAAAAACACACCAAAAAAAGTGAGCGTCAGTGTTGGTGGAGCGTCTCTCACCTGTTACTGACTCTCTCTCTCTCTCTTCTCTCTCTCTCTCTCTCTCTCTCTCTCTCTCTCTCTCTCTCTCTCTCTCTCTCTCTCTCTCTCTCTCTCTCATCCTTATATTTTACTTTACTTCATAAAATTTCATAACAATTCTCGTGAAGCAAAGATTCAGTCTTTCAAAAACCGTAATAACTTCTCCCTTTGAATGTGTTGATTTTTTCCTTTACCATCAGCGAGTACAAATGTTCTCGAGTAATCACACACACACACACACACACACACACACACACACACACACACATACACACACACACACACACATACACACACACACACACACACACACACACACACACACACACACACATACACACACACACACACACACACACACACACACACACACACACACACACACACACAAAACACACTAAGGGTTATGTCACTCGCCACACAGGGTCAGGGAGGCACAGAGGAGGGAAGGAGGTACGAGTACGTTAAGATGTGCCCAGATTTACTCCATCACACGTCCTGGGCTGCGGTTCGTGGTAGTATGGGATTCACTACTCAAGTACTGGCCACGTACGGCACGGCCACGCACGCCTCACTCAACGCCTTACTCACGAACAGGGATGCCCTCAAACCTTCCCCCCGCGGCTGCTGAATGCATCTAGCAGCGTGAAGCGAGGCGTTATCACGGCTTACCACCCCGGCCCGGCTAAGCCCCTTCCTCCTTCAGCCAAGTGAGTTTGTGAGGCAAAGCTTAACACGTCAATCAAGAGGACTTAAGTGAGCTGATAAGTACTTTGTGACCTGGACGACAGACACTTTCAGCCAGATTTTCAGCACTCACCTGTGTCACGACGAGGCTCAAAGGGCGCAGGGCAACGCTCCGACACCAGAAGCACCACTACAAATCCACGAACCGGAGACCGCAATGCCACTCGGTAATCCAGTACTCACGGTGACAACTGAATCGAAAGTCAGCTGAATCGAAAGTCAGCACACTTGGCACCCAACACTCAGGTGACACGCCAAGAGGCAGACAACACCGGGCAGGACGAGCCAGCGACGCGTGCACGAGAAGGAAGGACACGAGTGAGTGAGCCCAGCGTGGCTAGGGTTGTGTGCCCTTGAGAGAACGCGCGTCAACCACCACCACCACACACGGACTGAGTCGCTCAGACCTCTCGGCTTCACGCTTACCCGACAGGCCCGCCCACCTGGCCACCGGCGACCCAAACCTCCTTCCCACTCCCTTCCCCGCCCCCATCCCTCCCCATAGCTTCTTTTGGCTTCCCGTCACCCTGAAGCCCGCTGCTACCTTAGCCTTGAAAGAGGTTATTCAAGTGTGCTTGGTAACACAATGATCAAAAGGACAACTGAGTAGTCTAATCCTTGGGTGTGTTAGCAGGAGGTGCCTTATGGAGGTCAGTCATGGCCTCACGGGGGATGGGGGGACGGGGGGGCGGGGCTCAAGTAAGTAAGGCCAAGGGTTGCCAACACGGCGGTGAGTGTGACTATGACCTTCACCTTCACCTGAGCTGGGATGAGTCTGTTGTTCATCACATTCAGCCATCACTCATCCCGCCACCACAAGGGTTAAGTATGGATGACATCAGTACTAAAGTCATCCACATTGAGTGCTTCAGGAAGTCCATTTGGCAGTGCGCACCACCACCACCACTACCACCACCACCACCACCACCACTGAGTTGCCGCACACCGCTGCAGGATGAACCCGGGCAGGGAGAGTCATCCTTACCATCAAGCCTTTGCACGAAGAGACGAAGCGTGTTAATTATGAAGGAACAAAGTACATCATGGAGTTATGAGAAGCCACTGCTCTCTCTCTCTCTCTCTCTCTCTCTCTCTCTCTCTCTCTCTCTCTCTCTCTCTCTCTCTCTCTCTCTCTCTCTCTCTCTCTCTCTCTCTCTCTCTCTCTCTCTCGTACATACGGACAAAATTATGCAAATCTATGAAAAGTTCTCATCTTCAGACATACTTTTTCATCCCTTCAATAAATATTTTCCTCGATTTCTGAGGCTCTGACACAACCTGCACTTGGCTACACTAGAGAGAGAGAGAGAGAGAGAGAGAGAGAGAGAGAGAGAGAGAGAGAGAGAGAGAGAGAGAGAGAGAGAGAGTGTTATGTGAACGGAATTCTGCAGACGTAAAGTTTAAGCAGTGTTAAAAGGTTCAAAAAGTTGAAAATTCCCAAAGGTTTTAAGCCGTAGGAAATTTAAGCGATGTTAGGATAAAATGCGTTATGTGTAAAAGGTGGAAAGTTAATGACGCAACGGATAAAAGACGTGTGTGTTTTAAGGGCTGCCTCAGATTAGTGTGTGGACGTTGTAAGTACTGAAGACCTACTTGTGTTTCCCTTCTGGTTGTGTGAAGGAAGGAAGGAAGGAAGGAAGGAAGGAAGGAAGGAAGGAAGGAAGGAAGGAAGGAAGGAGGAATGGGTTGAAAGGCATAGATGAAACCTGGATTATAAGCATTAATTAAACAAGTGTAATAATTATGGTTTCTAGAAGTTATTAATGCAGACATTCACACGACACACAAGTAATTAGATGGATCAAAAAAGCAATGAAAATAGAATGATTGATAAATAGGAGAAAATTATTGGCTTTTAAAAACAAAATAGCTGGTGAACTAGTAAGAAATATCAATAGAAATAACCTAAGAACGCAAATGTACATAAAATAAATCATAAGATATCAAAACCATGGACTCACAGTATAGTTTATAACGTAATATTGAAGAAAAAAAGACACTCAGTAAAGAACATCATCGCTAACTTAAAAACAGTCATCCATTCATAAAACCAAGACAGAGGCAGATTAATTAATACTCGTTTTCTGAATTATACGGCACAAAAAACAGGTAGTGAACGTAGGGGGACCATAACGCATTGTAAGTATTCCTCCTCCTCCTCCTCCTCCTCCTGTACAATTACATACCGCTCACGTGTCGGCGAGGGTCAGGGCACGCATCCCATCTTCTTTGCCTTGATTTACGCAGCTCCTTAGATGTGGTGATTATGTAGATTCCGCTGCGGGACTGCATGGAGCTTAGTGTCATCAATTTGGGTGATTAAAGTCGCTTCACGGAGTATTTGGGGAATGTGAATGATTACTCCGCGGGGCATGCTAGGAAGGAGTGAGGGAGGAAGAAAATGTAGGGCGAAGGATGCAGGGAGAGAAACAGATGTAGGTGGAGGGAGGAAAGAAAGGGAGGAGGAGGAGAAGGTAGTGTTTTATTTGTGTGAAGTACAAATGGGAAGGAAGAAATGTTATTATTCTTTATGTGGTACTCGCTCTCTCCTTCTCTCTTTTACTCTTGCTTTCTTTCTTGCTCTCATTTCTAAGTTTGTATTACTCATTCCGTCACATGTTCTGCACTGTTCCACCTGTACTGTTCCTCTTCCACTTGCATTATCTCTCTTCCACTCATGCCTATATTCCACTTGTACTGCCATTATTCCACTTAAACTATTTTTCTTCCACTTCCACTACCGCTGTTCCACTTACACTTCTCTTCCAATCCTGCTAGTATTCCACCTGCCACTGTTCCACCCGTGCTGCATGCCACTCACCGTTATGCTGCAGGAATGGGTGTGAAGGAAGGTAGTGAAGCATCCACCCGCCAAGAGGAGGATGAATGGGGCGTAGGTGTGGTCTGAGGCACCTCCGCCCTAGGCCTTCACCTCAACCATTACTTACTCCACGCCTCGCTGCTGCCCGACGCCGCCGCCCCTCACTCACTGACTCAAGGGGGGAAGGGCAGGGAGGGGAGAGTCACTTCATTGTGGCTGTTTTATTTTTATGTGTGTGTGTGTGTGTGTGTGTGTGTGTGTGTGTGTGTGTGTGTGTGTGTGTGTGTGTGTGTGTGTGTGTGTGTGTGTGTGTGTGTGTGTGTGTGTGTGTATGTGTGTGTGTGTGTGTGTGTTTTCAGTGTTTATCAGTATTTTATTTTGTTAGTGTTGCTATTGTCGTTTTAGCTGTGGTTGTCGTTGTTGTGGTTGTCGTCAGTTTTGCTGTTTTAGTCGTTTTATTGTTGTTTTCGTCGTGTTTGCAGCTATCATTGTTCGTCATTATTATAGTCATCCTTCCTATTATTGTCGTCGTTTTGTCGTTACTACTGCTGGTGCTGTCGTTTTCTTCACTGTTTTTACCACTGTGAATCTCCTCTGCATCACTGCCTCTCATGTCGTGCTGAGACGGTGAGTCAGTGCACGTAAATACCTCACCTTTACACCAACCCTTCTGGCTCACCTCACCCCCCCCCCCCCCTAATAGGTGACTCACAGCTCATCAAAAAAGACTCACCTCCCATTCTCCTTCTATAACCCTGACTCACCTTCACCATTTTTCTCCATTATTACAATTTCGTAAACTAGCACCATTTACTTCTTTTTTTTTCCTAGTGTGTTTTAGCTTTGTCATTATATCTTGTACGTCTGATAATTATAAGGTATTTGCTCACCTGCCCTGTTTGCTGGGGGCGGTGAGGAGCAGGACGTGAGGGAAGAGGTAAAGAGAGGGAAGGTAGAGAGAAGGAGGGAGGTAGAACACGTAAGATGGAGAGATAAGAGAGATAAAGGAAGGAGAAAGAGGCGTGATGGACAGGGATGAGGATGGAGGGAGGAAAGGAGGGAGGGATCTGGTTTAAGGAATGATAAGGGAGGGAGAGAGGGAAGCAAAGGAGGGATGGAGGGAGGAGGGAAGGTTGAAAAGGCGTGATTGCGTGCGAGGACGTGTGTTGTGGTGCCCTTCCTTACCACAAGGGTGCACGCTACACACACACACACACACACACACACACACACACACACACACACACACACACACACACACACACACACACAACCTTTTTATCGTTCTATTCCTCATCAAGGTCAGAAAGTGGAAAATAATAATGCATTACAAAAGCCAAGTTCGCGTCAGAATAACTCACTCTCCCTCGAGGCTTCATTGGTATTATTATCTATTTCATTACTTACTGACTTGTGTTTTTGTTTATTTTTTTGTTTTGCCTGTAACTTTTTTTTTCATTCCCGCCCCACCTAACCTAACCGCCCATACACGTTGAATTTATAACTCTACCTGTTCATTAACTTTACTGATTGATCGCTTACACACACACACACACACACACACACACACACACACACACACACATACTATTTTTTCTTCTCTCTCTCTCTCTCTCTCTCTTTCTCTAACATACATACAGCCACTCCTACCTCTGTCGCTGTTCGTCACTCTTAGAATGAACCCGACAGAGGCACCGTGCCAGCCAGCGCCAGACAGTGCCAGCCATGAGACCCTTCACTGCATGGCTTCTCGTTTCTCTCCCGAAGCTTGGCAGAAGGAGGGGCGAGGAAGGTATGAGAGGGTTGGAAGGGCAAGCGAGTGTACGGATTTAGCGTGAGAGTCTGACACGTGAGCACTTGATAATTGTGTGTGGTGCAAGAAGAAAGGGAGGGAGTGTGGTAGTGGAAAGGGTACACCGTGGTAATAGTAATGGTAGTGGTGGTGGTGGTGGTGGTAATAGTGATGGGAATGTATTAAACTTCCGGGTGGCAAAATTATTTTCCGTTTCCATCTCCGGGTAAATTTTGGAAAATTAGGAAACGCCAGAAGATAATTTTATCTATAAAAACCAATTTATATTTTTTATTCTGAGTGCAATGATGTACTATCCTGCGCACTATGACCTATGGAAGTAAAGTTATTGTGTATCACAAATTTCTTTTCGAAAGCGCGTTGTAACCCGCTGTAGCCCGTGGTGCAGAAATGACCCGCAGTGCGATATCACTGCCCGTGAATCTCTCTCTCTCTCTCTCTGTCTGTCTCTCTCTCTCTCTCTCTCTCTCTCTCTCTCTCTCTCTCTCTCTCTCTCTCGTTTTGGGAATTTCTTTTGGATGAAATAATTGTACTTCCAATGAGAGAGAGAGAGAGAGAGAGAGAGAGAGAGAGAGAGAGAGAGAGAGAGAGAGAGAGAGAGAGAGAGAGAGAGAGACGCTTCACACAAAAGGCACACACATACACACGCACACACTGACACATGTACCTGCACACAGCATTTTCTCGTGTTGTCTAAATTATTTCTTTATTATTTCAGTAATCCAAGTCTATGTTTTATTACAAATGAAAAGACATCCATGGTAGTACCTTACAGTCATCAGTACCTAGGCACTTAGGCTGCTTTTTATTACAACTAAAAATGAAGACATCATTGGTACCTTACAGTCATCAGTACCTAGGCACTTAGGCTGCTTTTTATTACAACTAAAAATAAAGACATCATTGTTACCTTACAGTCATCAGTACCTAGGCACTTAGGCTGCTTTTTATTACAACTAAAAATAAAGACATCATTGGTACCTTACAGTCATCAGTACCTAGGCACTTAGGCTGCTTTTTATTACAACTAAAAATAAAGACATCATTGGTACCTTACAGTCATCAGTACCTAGGCACTTAGGCTGCTTTTTATTACAACTAAAAATAAAGACATCATTGATAAATGTTTCTTGTAATTACATTACTCTGATACATGAATAAAAGAGAACAAAAACAAACAAACATAAATCTGGCAGCCCTTTTACAAGTCCAGTAACCTCAGACGAGGCACCGAAGAAGGATGTTGCCTCAGCAAACTCTGGAAGAAAAGATATCACATATAAACATATCTTAGAAGTGTGTGTGTATGTGTGTCTGTGTGCGTGTGCGTGGAGAGAGAGAGAGAGAGAGAGAGAGAGAGAGAGAGAGAGAGAGAGAGAGAGAGAGAGAGAGAGAGAGAGAGAGAGAGAGAGACTGGGTTGTTGTGTACACACACTCCCTCTCTCCGCTCTCCGCTCCCTGCGATAAGGAGGGAAGGGGAGATAACGTAGGCCGTAGGCACACACAGCTGTCCTCCCCCACCACCTACACACTCACCCAGACACAATTTGTGTAAAATGAGTATTCAGTGAATTTTACAAGTAACACTATTGTTGTTAGTACAATATAATTTATATCTACCTTGCGACTGGTGTGATGCCCTCCGTCGAATGTAGAGCCCTGTAGAGCTCCGTGTCTTCATCTGTATTTTCATCCCTACTGCTGTCTTCAATGTCTTCAGTATCTAAATAATCACTGTCCTTACTCTCATCAGTAATCTCTAAATCACTGTCATATGACACATGCATATGGGTATCCATGCTGCCTCTTTCACCCGGAGGGTGAGTTTCACCCGCCGTGTCTCGGGAGTTGCCAGATGTTGCCTCCATGAAGGAAAAAAGCTAAATAAGACGTATTTGAAATAACCACAGTGGCAGCTGAGCTAGTGGAGAGAGTTGCCAGTATACTCGCCTTCCAACTTGAAAAAAATGCGCCACAATACGAAAACGCGGCGGGAAAATTCATGATTATCGGAACGATCACCGTCTCACCAGACGCGGCACTATGATCGTACGGGTACGATCACCGGATGTTAAGGGTTAAAGTCTTTTTTTTTTAGTTCGAGGAGATGAAGGGGAGAGGACTGGGAAGGGAAGTAATGTATGTACACTGAAGAGTACCGGAGAGTTGTTGAGTGATACGGTTAATGTAGGAGGAAGGTAAATAGAGTGAGGCAGTATGAGGCAGTGAGGCCGGGACTCGGGCTGATGGCTGAGGGAAGAAGAGTGGCAGGGGATGGGGTGTGAAATTACATGGTCTATTATTCACCTTGGCAATGGAAGGGAAATTTCTCTCCTCCCATAAATCGAGCGTAGCATTGAGCCTCACGTGGCGGAGCTGCGTCAAGTCCCCACACTCCCCCTCGTCATTCAGAGGAACAGGTTCATTAAAAGTTTTATATTACGCGAGGGTCTGGCATCTACATGTGGGTGTGTAATCTGGAGAAGAAGAGCTTAATGCTTCTTCCCAAGCCGGTAATGCTGCCTCCTTGAGCCTTAGTGCCGTGCGATGATGGACTCTTCCCTCACCACCTTCATGTCCCTTCCACACCCAGGTGGTGGCGGGGCTTCACTTCAAACACTTGGCGGCGGCGGCACTTTCTGGCGTCCTCACCCCGCCGGCTTGACAAAGGGTTAAAGGAAGCACATGGCCACTTACTCCTCCTAGATAGTCTTGTCTCCGTCTTGATGAGTTTTGGATTTTATTGGAAGCAGGAGTTAAGCACCGGCGCGGACCACCCATGTGTGCCCGGTGGTGGTGTGGGCGGTGCGGGCGTCGTCGTGGTCACCGGCTGCTCCTCACACGCCACTGACTCTGCTCGGGAAACTCAGCCACTAGAAAATTCTACGTAATGAATGTGGGAATCAGCGGTGATGAGGCGAGTGTATTATTGTGCAAGTTGGTGCGACGGGAGTGGAAGTTGTGTGGTGTAGTGTGGGAGTTGGCACAAGATGGTGTGTGTGCGTATGTGCGTATGTGTGTGTGTGTGTGTGTGTGTGTGTGTGTGTGTGTGTGTGTGTGTGTGTGTGTGCGCGTGTGCGTGCATGCGTGTATGTGCATGCGTGTGTGTGTGTGAAGGCGGCGGGGCTGGTGATGGGGTGAGTGCCAGCAGGAGTGAGGGCCAGGGAGTGTGAGGTGCCCGCTTGCTGAGGAGTTTGTCTGCCCAACACACGGGAGTGCAGTCACCTGTAACTCAATACGGGGAATCATTAAGCTGAGCCTCCTGAGTTTTATTACAATGATATATCTTGATGAAGGAGCAGAGCGGAGCAGGGCGGCAGGGCTTAGGGTGGACGGCAGCAGTGATGTTAAATGGGCGGAGGAACTGTTGCAGGAAGGTTAAAATAATTAATGCACATGATGGTGTTGGTGGGGACTGGACGGGACGAGAGGGTGTCATCGGGAGGCTGGTGGCGTGTTAGTCCCACACAGGATGCGAATGGAGGTGAAGGGAGGGAGGGAGTCTGGCGCGAAGGACTGCCTGCCTTCCATGTAACCTTAGCAGGGAGTCAAGTGTTGAAAGTAGATCATGTTGCCTCTTCCACAACACCTCGCTCCCCTTCCTTCCACTTCACAGCACTCGCCCACCCTTCCCCCTCATCCTTTCTGCCGACCACCTCACACCTCCACTGCCGGCCACCGACGCGTCACTTTCCACCTCCTCCCTTTCCTTCCGTGACCCTGTTCTCAAGGGCTTCCTGCCCCCCCGTCCTCCCTAATCAGTTCGCCTCCCCTGCCCGACCATCGCTCAGGGATCGAAACGTTTATGTCGAAACAACTCTGAGTGATGAGTCTCGTTCAGACTCCACCGAACAAATTTGGTTCCCTAAAAGATTGGATTAACGTGGATACTATTTAAAAAAACATTCTATAAATATGAACACGTATTACTAACCTTACTTTCCTCCATATCATGTTTTTCCACTTTTTTTGTTATCATTTTGTGGATATTTGTGGGAGGGTATTAAAGTTTCCTAATGTTGAGGGAGGGGACGCTAAGGAAGGGGGAGGTGGGAGGAGGTGGAAGACAGTAGGAGGGAAGGATAAAGGGGAAGTAGGATGTGTAAGGTGAGTAGGATATCTTGAGGACAGTCATTGTGGCTGAGGATGGACGATGAGGAGACTATATAGGAGTGGAATTTCCAGTCCTACTCTCTCTCTCTCTCTCTCTCTCTCTCTCTCTCTCTCTCTCTCTCTCTCTCTCTCTCTCTCTCTCTCTCTCTCTCTCTCTCTCTCTCTCCCTCTCTCTCTCTCTCGCCCTTCCCCAGCCGAAGCATTGCCTTACTCGTTCAGTAATTACATAATTGGAAAATTTATTCTTGGGTAATTGCATACTTTCCTACGTTAGGGGGAAGCCGTAATGGCGTGATGCTCTGCTTGTGGCTGCCAGCCGTCAGGTGGGACCGTGGGAACACTACAAACACTGACCGAGGCGGCGGCAATGCTTGGCTTGGACGCTGGGTGACGCACTACTTGGGTGGAGTTAATTGCCCGGGTTTGCGTTGGCGTGCTGAGGGTGTGTGTGTGTGTGTGTGTGTGTGTGTGTGTGTGTGTGTGTGTGTGTGTGTGTGCTGCGCGTTGGGTGTATATAGGGGCGCACCCAAGTCAAGCTAAGACACTGTGGTGGTGGTGGTGGTGGTGCCTTGATAACCTAGCCTAATATTACCTAACTATACTTTACCTTACCTTACTTAATCTAACCAAACCAAACGTGTGAAGACACACATTGAACACTGTAACTTTTAGAAAAACTTGTGGAGGCGGGCCGGCGAACTAGCCAAGGGTCGCTCGCTCTGCATTTCGCCCGCGCGGACCACGAAAGTAATTAGTAATTAGTAAAAGCGGGCCAGCGAATATTTGCGGAGGCGGGCATCGGCCGCACCATGTGAAAAGGGGTCATACAGTACATCCGCTTCGCCTGTGACCTCCACACGTGCCCTTAATTAAGAAGTCTTAGGTCTGCTAGGGTCAGCACGCTTTCTATTACGTCACAGAAATCCGCCTCAAATACCTCAATGGTGTTAGTAATATTTCCACATAGGAGAGAAATTGTATTTTCTTAGACAACACCACCACCACAAGTATCCTGGGTGTAAGAAAAGCATCATATATATATATATATATATATATATATATATATATATATATATATATATATATATATATATATATATATATATATATATATATATATATATATATATATATATATATATATGTATATATATATATATATATATATATATATATATATATATATATATATATATATATATGTATATATATATGTATATATATATATATATATATATATATATATATATATATATATATATGTATATATATATATATATATATATATATATATATATATATTATATATATATACAATTCTTGCTACACACACCACCATTGCCACCAAACGCGGGAAAATGTATGAAATAAGCATTTGAATTTATCTTTGCAGTCAAATTCTATGAACTGGAAACTTGACTGTTTTTTTTTTCAACCTTAGTAAATATCATGTGTAGGCAACCACAACACATTCCCCCTCCGCGTGTTCAGCTGAAGGAAGGAAGAAAGGAGGGAGATAAAGGGGTAAGGAAGGAAGGAAGGAGGGAAGGAAGGAAAGAAGAAGGGTAGGAAGGGCAAGGCGACGGAACACATTTTCACCACCCATTATATGACATTTTAACTAATTATGAGCTAAGTAAAAGGAATTGTCAGAGAGAGAAAGAAAGAAAGATGAGAAAAAAGAATGAAGTTAAGAAAATTACACCGTTCTGTTTCCTCCATCATCATTATCATCATCATTATCATTATTATTATTATTATTATTATTATTATCAGTATTATTATTGTTATTATTATCTGTGTAATTAAGATTGTTGCGTGACGTTTTTGAGAGAGAGAGAGAGAGAGAGAGAGAGAGAGAGAGAGAGAGAGAGAGAGAGAGAGAGAGAGAGAGAGAGAGAGAGAGAGAGATTTGGTGGGCGGACGGACTGAAAAGCTAACGGGCTAAGGGGTAATGGGCTGAAGGTAGCAAGCAGTAAGGATGTGAGGCATAGAGAGAGAGAGAGAGAGAGAGAGAGTTAGGCAAGCAGACAGGCAACTGACTGGCTTAAGTTACAGGCTGTAGCAGCAGGTTTAGCCTATATCCTCCTCAACATCTCAGTTTAAGAACGACCTATGTACAACTGCAGCAGCTGGCGGTGGACTAGACTGGAGTAGCTAGTTAGAAAACATTAATATTTATTCTTGAAGCTGCGTCACTATAGCTATGAATTAATAAATCAAGAAAAACTACAATGTCAAACTCTATTATCACTTACCAGCGCCTCTGAGGTTAGAATAATGTTAAATTTACTTATATTAGTCTTGTATAGAGAAGGAAGGAAGGAAGGGAGAAGGCATTAGTAT
>JAXIVD010009903.1:12500-14429 GCA_036785275.1 Cancer borealis
GAAGGGAAGGGCAAGGGGAAGAGAAGGGAAGGAGATGAGAAAGGAAGGGGAAGGGAAAGGGGGAGGAGGAAGAGAGAGGATAGGATGGTTGCTTTGCTAATGCGTGAACCCCACAATCTACCCGTCCTTTGGGCCCACCGTCCACCAGTGTGCTGCACATCGGAGTCTGCAATATGCTCTCCCACCTGCCACCCTCCCTTATTCCCTGCCTCACTCCCTCACTCCCAAGACCGCGCGCACACGCGCACGCGCACGCGCACTGGCACGTGCACACGCGCAACACCCACACACACACACACACACACACACACACACACACACACACACACACACCACACACACACATAACACATACACATACACACACACACACACACACAACACACACACACACACACACACACACACCACACAACACACACACACACACACAGACACACAGACACACAGACACACACACACACACACACACACACACACACACCACACACACACACACACACACACACACACACACACATACACGAACGCACACGCACACGCACACCACACACACAGCACACGCACACGCACCACGCACACGCGCACACAGATCGCGTCAAGCTGCTCTCACAAGGGACGTTTCAGCTGAGCCCAGGAGAGGTGTTGCCTGCTAGATAGCGACGCCGTAAGATCGTCAAGGATGTTCTCACGAGGATATTCCAAGCACAATGAAAACTGCATATCATACGAGGGTCATGAATAATTTATATACATCAAGAATAAATAAAATATCCACCTTTTGAATTGTTTCTACTACCATTACCAAAAGTCCACTACTGAACTATGTGTTTTCGTTTTCTTTGAAAGAAGGTCACAGTCATGTTGCTAATCTTGCTAAGTTTTGTTGGTAAAGTTTTTAATCTTGTTTCCCCGCAGTCGTGGTGGTGTGTGTTCTTTTAGGTGGCGGTGCAGCGAGTGAGTTAGTGTCTTGCTACTGTGGAGGAGACCAGTGCGCATTTACTATTTTTTGTTTGTTTTTCTTGAATTATTTGTATTTATACTACTTTTTTAAAGGGGGAGTGAAAGCAAATATATTCACCCTCTATCGAGTGTTTCCTATCAATATCACAATTACTGTATCATGTATTCATTATTACCTTGTTTGATGTGATCCCTCAACCACCACCAGCTTGGAAGGTAATGGTTTTCTCATCCTCAAACACCATGGGAGAAAAATGCAATGGAATATGTATCACTCGACAAAACTATATTAAAATATTATAATAATAATAATAATAAATAATAATAATAGTAATAGATAATTATAATAATCAACAATACTAATAATACAATAATAATATAAACAATAATGATAATAATAATTATAATAACAATAGTGATAATAATATAACAATAATAATAAATAACAATATTGATAATAATTATAATAAACAATCATGATAATAATAATACTAATAATATAATAATAATAATAAATAATATAATAATAATAATAATAATATACAAAAAATAATAATGATATTGAAAAAATAGGAGTTATGTCTGAAATCATATATATGCAGGTATAAATATTCTTACAATCATACGTCGATGAAATAAGAAAATTTAGAAATATTTTTCTTCTGTTACGCTAAAAGTTTACTCCTCCACAGTACGAGTGAGTTTGTTGTGTGTCATACCGCATCAAACGTGTCCAATAGTTCTATAACTGCTCATAACAATGGTAACAGCAATGAAGGTTATGGTTCTATGACCATTCGAAACCAAAATACAACTTCATGCGATATTTTCATCACTGATACTTCGAGTCATAACACACAAACACTTTTCTGTCTATCTATCTATCTATCTATCTATATATGTATATTAATAAATTTATATATATTATATATATATATAAATATATATATATATATAATATATATT
>JAXIVD010009904.1:0-14429 GCA_036785275.1 Cancer borealis
ACAATATTAGAATAGAATAATCTAAGGGATCTGCATAAGGCCAACATACACACGAGGTAGTCCCTGTGAGTGTCTAGCCTTGCGGGACGACAGGTAAAGTTAATCCTTACCATATGTAATTTCCAAGACGCGCAGGACACTCTGGGTTTCACATGGCACTGTCAAAAGATGTCTTACAGATTTCGTTGCCAGCGAACACACCGCTGGCAAGCTGAACAGTCTGAATACTTGGCTTACACACGCCACGATGTTGCTCCCCATTGTTAAACTGAAAAATCAAATACTTATACTATTATCATATCATATAAGATTATTTCTTAGACTAAACCTATAAAATATTCTGTAATCGTTTTTGTTGTAACGATGTATCATTACCTTGTTGTTTCATCATTAAACATTTCAAACCGTAGCTATGTCCACTGCTTGATGCCAACCATTCCATCAGTACCATCCCTGACTACTCTTGGACTATTATATATACTTATTTGTACACTAATAACCTGACATTTGTTAGTTATTATTGATGGATACATATTATATACATTTAAACTTCATATACAAGTTGTATCAACTATGGTCAATATACAGCTGATATATAAACCTCTCTCTCTCTCTCTCTCTCTCAAGAAATCACAATTTTCTTTTGTCTCAATCTTTTCCTACTTTCATGGATGGTGGTTAAACTTGACTATAGCCTCCTCCTCCACTCATTTTTGCTACATACACTATTATCATCATCATGTTGTACGTAATCTGTTTGTCCTCATCTCACAATCAAGTGTTTACATGTTGTGCATCGCTGCTGTGCCTTGTGTATCAATAACAAGGCACGGTGTACAATGTGGGTCATGATTTGTACTGAAACATGCTTCCTTAACACAATCATTGAATACTCTTGAATTGTAATGGTCATGATGTTGAGGAATCCCATGTGTTTTAGTAATATCTATTCAAACTCAAATTTAGGACAAAGGCATGTCGTCTGCAGTGCTGATAATGATGGTATCGTTAATAAAGTATTGGATGAAAATAGTGATCGATTCTAAGAGAGGTGTTCCGTACGATTCTACTCTTATAACGCAGCTATAGATGCTCTTTTGTTTTAAATTTATAGTTAAGGAGGTTACGAATGCTTATGATATATATTCCTCTTTCGTCTATAGATTTCCGTCAGTCCTTGATGAGTGAAGATGGCGGCGAACCTTGAAGAAGAGCAATCCCTTCGAGAGTGTGAGGCGTACGTGCAACGCCACAATATCCAACAGATTTTGAAGGATGCCATCGTGAGCCTTTGTGTCAGCAGACCCGACAACCCCATCGCCTTCCTCCGAGACTACTTCCATAAGCTGGACAGGGTGAGGACATGCACCACAATTTCCTATTTCTACTCCTCTTCACCCAGTCGGACTGTGTTTAATATGTCAGTGGTCTTAGCATCACTCATGCAACTCGTATTTGAGGCACGAAAGTCACTTGTATAGCCTGGACGCCTAAACTCGATCACCAAGTCTATATTTGACAACTTTGGCTGGTATTTCCTTACAACTACTGCTCCACCTCTTTATTATAAATATGAAATCGTACATACTATACATAGTGTATTCAAAGAGGTGGAGCAGTAGTTATAAAGAAATACCCTTTGGCTTAAGGACATTACCTGGCCAACTTTACCTTATTTATCTGGACACTGCCTGGCCATACCTGTCCTAATGCAAGGAGGCAGCGGATTACATGTATTTGATGACTGTTTCTAGTCTTGTTGACAAGTATTAGTGAAAGTAGTAAGGCAAAATACTTAATAGAAGCATCCAGTAGAATTGTAAGATTTTGAATTGTGAACCTATTAAAGTGAAATTTTGATGGAAAGTCCAGACCACTTATTAGATAAGTACTGGGGTTCCAAAAGTCCCTCCCTCCCCTCATACTTTTGCCTTCCACCCATCATACCTTATACTAATTTTCCAGATTTTTATTAAAGGTCTCTTACTGTATTTATTATATAGTCATGAGCTTCATATGAAGAAAAAAAGGTCATACAATAGAGTGCAATGGAATTGAGTGATTTTCTCTATTTTAATTTTTATTTATTTTTTTTTTTTTTACCTGAATCTATTTTAATGTTTTATTTTATTTTATTTGAACTTGAACCTTTTATAACCTGATCTAACCTTACATCATAGCCTACGTTACTATATGCTACGATAAGTTAGGCTATATAAGGTTCAGTTTGATTTATTTCAAATTGAGCAGAGCAGTCCAGTGTCAGGACTTTGTCTGAGAGCGATGCTGTCCTATTATCTATAATTACCATGGCTTTCTTAAAGATGATCCCTCACTGAAAGGTTTTAGTGCAGAGAACTACCAAGGAAAGGGATCTCGGAGTAATGACAGATGAGCACCTGAGGTCGGGTGAAGACAAAATGGGTTTGTCTTCTTAAACGCTGTAACCGTACTCACCTAGCAGTACAATAGGTATGGGAGTAAGCCGAGGGTCTGTGACCTTGTAATCCCAGCAGGAGCAGAATGTTGGAAATCCTACCATCCTGTATGTGTGTGTGTGTGTGTGGTAGTGTGAGTGATATGTGTGTTATGCATCAATACTGGTGCTCTACGCATTAATTAAAAAAATATTTATATGAGCATATTCTGGAAAAAGTAAATAAACCCAACAAAATCAAAGTGATGGCAAGGAGAACGTATGAATATCTAAACGTCACATGAATGGCAGTTATGCTCTATAATGTACCAAGTGTTAACGCTGCCTGGAAAAAAAACATCATTGCATGATGATTATGATGGCAAACATAGCTTGAACAACACTCACTACTTCAATTAATAGTGTACTATGTTTCCCTCCCTCTTGAGGTGTTCTTATAGTTGTTTTCACACTTGGAGCTAATATCTGAAGTTCTGTTTTTAGAAACTAAACCACAGTTATTTGATATACTGCTCTTGCATTATACGATGCATCGGTTAACAATATTTCACCTATACGGTTGATTTGCATTTCTATCCCTTTTTCAATTTACGATCACTGTGTTAAAGGTAAAGTGGGGCACACACTGTAGCTGCAGGCGTTCATCTCTCGTCGCATTGGCCTTCGAGCCTGTGGTGGTAATTAATCCATTATCCCGGGACACAGGGCCTAGTAGTGGCTTAGTAAGAGGGTGGGTTCTGCTTGTTGCTGCCTGTGCACAAGGTTCTGTACAGCTAACCAATGTGTTAGCAAAAATTAAAGAAGAAATTGTAGCCTGTAAGGAGAAAACTGCAACATGGAGTCATGGAGCCTGTCTGGGACTGACAATTTTGGGAATAAAGGGGCAAGGTTCACTGTACGTGTGTATGTCTATGTATATTTAATGTAGTAGGGGGTGCTAAGGGGTATTATAAACAGGTCTGGAATGCATCCTTATTTATCCCAAATATAATTCTGATATACAATTGATTGGATAACGGTCGGGTTTTTACGGACAACCCAATCATAACCTAGCGCATCACACAATAATTCTAGATGGTGTGTTAGTTGACTCTTTCATTATAGAAAAATCTCACTATTTAATCAGAACCTTAATAAGTTAATCATCCATATACCATAAGAGTCACATGGTATTTTACTATTATTGTGAACTGAGATTGGATATTGGAGTCACTTCTCGGTTTGTGGAACACACTGTTTGATGGGGTACCAGTCACTACATTTTGCTTCGTCGCTCCGAAGGACAGGTTTCCATTGCTCCTCACGCCACCTCAAAAGGCATTGGCAGCATGCTTATCACTGCGAGATCAGAGACAAAAATGCACTATGGGGTACACAGACCACAGAACAAACTTCTCAGTAATTTCATGAGCCACATTGAGGGAAGCTTCTGCTGTTGTATCGGTAAAAAAAAACCAGATACTAACATGAAAACAGCATCATATTTAAGTGCTCACAGAGGTATATTTATGAGGCTTTTTCAAAAAGCACAAATATTGAGGTCTGAAAAAAATGTCAAAACTTTTTGTGAATATTGTATACAGTTATATGATGAAACCAGTGTTTATCAAATGTATTACATTTGCATGTTTTCATCACTGAGAATGTTTAAAATTTTCTTGGGCCAGACCAATAGATTTCTAGCTTGGTCACTTTCACTATATTTGAAAATAAAAAATAATTGGGAGTAGTGGATGTGGATGATAATTGAAGCTTCCCTACTCAGTTTGGAGTAAGTGTTCAGCTTAACTGTAGCTCTTCAATGCATCCTCATATTCAAATATTCTTTCAACCTCTCTATATCAGTGTCTCCCATTTATATCTTCGTGTGTTAGTGTATGTTTGTCCACAAAACCATTGAAGTCACCCAATAATCATTGTAATTTTGTAATTCTCTCTCTCTCTCTCTCTCTCTCTCTCTCTCTCTCTCTCTCTCTCTCTCTCTCTCTCTCTCTCTCTCTCTCTCTCTCTCTCTCTCTCTCGCTCTCTCTCTCTCTCTCTCTCTCTCTCTCTCTCTCTCTCTCTCTCTCTCTCTCTCTCTCTCTCTCTCTCTCTCTCTCTCTCTCTCTCTCATTTAACTATATATAAAAATAAATTCAATGGACACATGATCCCTTACATCTTGGGTGTACTACTGGTCATTATGAAATATTCTTAAAGTACAGTGCTCCCTCAAATTTTGCGACCGAGACCAATTTCCATCTCTGCAAGCCCAGGTTCAGTAAAATGATCATTTAAATTAATTTTCTTATTGATAATGATAATGTTTGTTTTTCTGTATTTTTTTTTTTATTGTAGGATGTATAATTACATGTATTTGTGTACAAACAAGGGAAAAAAATATGACTAAAATCACCATAAGGCTAATTATTCCAATTTTGCGAATTCGCAATTTGCAGCCTGCGATGTCGACCAACTTCACGCAAAATTGGAGGGAGCACTGTACTATAAGAGGAACCCTTTTAACCACTTTAAATCAATTGTTCATTTCACACATTGGTCGTATAGTTTTCATGTTGACCAACTCTTCAGTGCAACTACTCATGTTAATCAGTCCTCATTAAAAATACTTTTTTTTATGGTAAGCAGTAGTTTACATTGAATTAGTGGTTTGTAGCTAAAATAACTGATAGAGTGTTAGAGGATTTACTATGATTCCAGATAGAAAAAGTAGTCATTATTCTTTTCTAGCAACTGAAAAAAAGCAAAGAGAATCCATTGAATTGGTGTCCTGCACAAGACTGAAGACTGGGCATGGCTGTTTGGTAGCTCACCTTCTTGTGTCCTCCTTAGTGATGTGGAAGGGCTGTCCTGCACTCCTTTATCTGAGTAGAACATTTCTGTCTTAGATGAATGTAGTTCTTTAGTAGTGGGTAAGTGGGGTGCATAAGGTAAGCCTTGTGTTGTTGACCTGCAAAGGCACCCCAGGAAACCAGCCTCACCCCACTACTCCTTGACTCTCCTGTGTTAGTTTATCCCAAATAAACCTGTTTTGTCTAAAAAAAAGTAATGGTGTATTTCATAACAACACTAATGGAGTTGTGTGTGTGTTAAGCATGAATTTACTCTTCATTTGACTTGTGGAGACTAATGAACACTTCTACACTGGTATGGTGACCACTCTTTGAATTATAACATCTGATTCCTGGATCCTGACCACCACATTGCACTACTGGTGATAGTAGTGTGGTGCTGATCATTTGCACTCACAACTAGATACTTATATGTATCACTCATGACTGAGTCTTATGGTTGTCTTTTAAAGTGTTGCAATGGGTAACCTTTCATTGTGTGCATCTATTAAATGATAACAGATGTCTCCTACAACTTGCTAGATTTTTTTCTGAGACAATTAACCTTATGGTATAATTTTCTTATTGTATTGATATATATATATATATATATATATATATATATATATATATATATATATATATATATATATATATATATATATATATATATATATATATATATTTCATGTCAACGTTGTGTACACAAATGATTATCTACTTCAGAATCAAATATGTACTTACTCTTAAAATCTCTGTGATAGGAATGAATGGTGCATAAATGTTTATTATGATGGAGAACCTCATCAATTTGGGAAGATGTAAGTGATTAGTAAAAGTTGGAATGAATTTTATTTAAGGCTTTGGGACATGATGTTATGCCTTAGCTAATACAATTGTCTGTGTTAAGACTGACAATACATACAAATATAGTGCACCTCATTCCAATCAGTTTGGTAGGATTTCAGGGATATTATCATGGTGGCCAACTAAAAGGCAGATTGGATGCTGTTACATAGCACTTGAATATTTATTTTGTTATCTAATAGCTTCATTTACCTCATATTGACTGCATCACACAGAGGAAGCAGAGCACATTAATTTCCACTTTCCCACACACACACACACCATGCCAATGTAGCACAACACTGATATCTGACATCTACGTCTATCTTTAGCATCAGGGAGAATACAGTACAGTATTCGCGCACACACACACACACACACACACACACACACACACACACACACACACACACACACACCTCCCTTATGAAGATAGATTGTTGAGATTGGGTTTGAAGTCTTTGGAACAGAGAAGAACGAGAGGAGATTTAATTGTAATGTTTAGACTTATAGAAGGAATCGACAAGTATGACAGAGATGATTTGATAGTGCGGGACGAGCGAACCACGAGGGGACACAGGAAGAAATTGAAGAAAGGGACTTGCAGGAGGGATGTGAAGAAATACAGTTTCCCACATAGAATTATCGACACTTGGAATGCCCTGGATAAAGAAGTTACCGAAGCAACAACAATACATGGTTTTAAAATTAAGCTAGATAATTATTGGGACAACAGAGACGGGATAGCATGAGCTTAGCTCTCCCCCCCCGTATGCTACAATTAGGTAAATACAATTAGGTAAATACACACACACACACACACACACACACACACACACACACACACACAGATAACATAGAGAAGAGATAAAGCAAATGATGAGGGAATTGGATGAAAGAAAAACAATAGGACCAGATGGAGTATCAGGATACATCTTGAAGGAGTAGACAAGAAATGTGTGAGCCAATTCATGCCCGATGGTGTAATGGTTAGCACGCTCAGCTCACAACCGAGATGTTCTAGATTCAAATTCCAGGTCGGGTGAAATGGGTCTGTCTTCTGAAATGCTGTAACCCTTCTTCACCTAGCAATAAACATATAGATTGATGAACAACCTGGAGGAAACAGATAGAAAAGATCTAGTATTGAGAAGAAAAGGAGAGGCTAGAAATTTAAGGGGACAAAAAAAATTCCAAAAAGGAATTTGCTTGAGTGATACAAAAAATACAGTTTTCCCAAAAGTATAGATACTTGGAATAGACTAAAGGAAGATGTGATAATGGCAAAGAATGTACATAAACTGAAGGAAAAACTGGACATATATAGATACGGAGACAGGGCCACATGAGTGTAGCTCAGGCCCCGAATACTACAACTAGGTAAATATACACATACACATACATACACACACAGACCTGTGATGTATGCTTTTATAATTTGTATTTATATTTACAGGTAAGTGTTGGCTGCTGATGTACTGGTGGTGAGGGTGTCACTTATTTGGAGGTAAGATTTATTTGCCTTTATTTTTATTTATTTATTTATTAGGGTTAAACAAATAGTTAAAATTTATATATATATATATATATATATATATATATATATATATATATATATATATATATATATATATATATATATATATATATATATATATATAACTGCTGACGTTCATGTTCACATAAAGTATCTAGAGAAAGTCTAAGATGGTTGGCCAATTTGTTTTTTTGAAGGATCATAGGAAGGTCGAAAAACAGAATTAAGCAAATTTCGAAAGTACTTATTTATTTATTCTATTTGTAATAGTACTTCTTATGGATACAATATTATCTTAACTGTTCAAGGTTTTATCATCATAGAACTATATTTTTCAGCACATCTGTATCAACTTTTTTTGTTTCAGTGAAACTTGGTTTATGTATAAAAGTTTGGTCGTTTTACCCTCATGGTAATATGACTTTCCTTTCACACCATTGGGTATTATCAAGCACAGTCTCATTTCATTACACCAAAGGCTCGTTATATGTCTTCAGACAATGCGATGAACCTATTTTTATAGATTTCTTCCCATATATGCATTCAAGTCCCACAACTATTTGAGTGTTGGTTGACCAGTATAATGCAGGACAAAAAAGAAATACTGCTTTTCTATAAATGCAATATTCACATACACATACCAATCTTACATTGGTATCGGCAGCATGTAGACATGCAGTGCTGTGCCACAACCATGCCAATTTCAGTCCTGGACTCATCTGGTGAGTCAAATTAAATGTATCAGCCATTGTGTTGATCAAACATTACTGATAAAGGTCATGCATCAAAATGATGCCATCAATATTAATGCACCAGTCATTGTATTGGTCAAGCTGTACTAGTGAAGGTTAATGCAAAGAAATCATCAATGTTTCTGTTTAAACATGAGCTGTGTTTATATAAGGCAAAACATGATGCTCTCTACTCTTAAACTATACTCCTTAATCTCTCAGGCAGAGCTTCTCACCACAGCATCGTTGATATTCTCATCAAAGCAACTATCAAACACACTTGTATGATCTTGTTGGCAGAAACAAAACTTACCAAAGTGTGTGTGTTGGTGATCAATAATCTATTTTCTCATTTAGGGTCAGTGCCTTTCTCTTCTCACTAGAGGTCTTACAAGATTTCATGACATAATGCAATACTTATTGCCAATATAAGTGTATAGCATCATATGTAATGCTGAGTTCACCTTTCCAATGGTTATTTTTTCATGGTAAAATTTTTTCCCTATTCATTGATCTCCTTAGCTTTGTCATTTATGTTTTCCAGATTTTTTCTTTGTGTATTTGTATCTGATACACTGAGTTACATTACCATGATATTTACAGTAAGGCTTTGTAGCGGACAATTGTAGAAAAAAAAATCTATTTATGTTGTGGGTCATATGTGTTGGGTCGTTTCGGTGGATGTTTTGATATTTTGATGTGAGCTCCATATGACTTAAGTATTCATATTACTTTTAACTGGTGGTGGTGGTGGTGGAGTGGATGGTGTGTGCAGTGGTGAGGGGATCGGGTCAGTGAGTAGAGATTGCTCAACCCTCTGTTGTGGCGTCATCTCCCTCCCTACCACCATTATTATTTATAATTTGTCTCCCTACGAAGAACCTGTTTTGCTTGATGATCCTTGTATTACCTTAAACTGATAAAATAACATACAAAAGATGCTATATAATACTGCTTTTTTGTTATATTATTATAAAATATAAGTAAATGATAGATAAAACATTTAGAAAAACATCCAGAATGCATCTCTATTTTCTCCATCTAGATAAATGTTGACATGTGTTTTCATCCATCACACATAACAAGGCTGTGGTGGAAGATTCTTGATATTTCTACTGTTTTGACTGTTCTTTAGTCTTTCTGACTGAAAGTGGTGAACCCAAATTTCATCCATGGTCACAAACTGCTGGAAAAATATCTAGGGATCAGCATTAGAATTAGTAGAATTCTGATTGTCCCTTGACATGTTGTAGCGAATCTGCTCCCGACAAGATTTAAGAAGTTTTGGGATCCAATGAGCCGATACTTTGATAATGAGGTGGTGAATGACTGCATGATGGGAAATAGTATCAATTTTCTCAACAATTGTTGACCGTTGTAACATGATGATGGTGATGTTTGTTCACAAATATAGTGTGAAAATTTCTGACTGATGACTACTGTCGAACCTCAGTTTTTGTGATTAATCCGTTCAAAAAAGTCTGATGAAAACCAAATGTATGAAAACTGAAGCAATATTTCCCATAAGAAATAATGTAAATCCAATTAATCCGTTCAAGGCACCCAAAAATATTAACAAAAAATACATTTTATAGAGAATAACTATAGTTTTACAAACAGAAAACAATGAGAAATAAATATGACTAATGAAATGGATAAATGAACATTTAACATCACTTTTATCTTTATTGAAAACTTGTTGCCTTACCACACTGTGTATGCCAGTTCACTTCTTGAATTTGTCAAACCAGCCTCTGCTGGCCTTAAATTCACCAACAGCAGCACTCGTTCCACGCATTTTCTTTGCGAGATCTGCATGCAACAGCCTTGCCTTTTCACAAATTATCGCCTCCGAAACACTATCTTCCACTAACTTGTTTGTTGAATCACACCAACAACAACTTATCAAGATCTTTAATTGTTTGCAATCTCTGTTTTGTTAGCACATTTAACTCTTTCACAACATCAGCTTCCTTGATTTCTTTTTTCTTTGCCAGAATGGAAATCGTTGATGCAGACTTCCCGTACATCCTGGTGAGATCAGCCACGCGTACACCACTTTCCTACTTTGCTATGAGTTCTTTCTTGAATTCTATCATGTTTCTCGCCTTCTCTATCTATCTATTGAGTTGCACTCAATAAACAAGCACAAAAAACAATGGATTATTGCGAAATGTTTTGTATGAACACGCAGGGTGATGCTCACTCAATGAGAAACAAAGACAGACTGAGTCACGAACGCATGGGATGCTTTGTGCGGGCACTCAATTCTGGAAAATGAGTGGCCAAGTCACGTGGGCAGATGGACGAGTTTGTTACGGACCATTTTCAACTGTACGAAAACTGGGACAAAATTTTGACGAAAAAACTTGTTGAAAACCGAATCGTATGAAAACTAAGGCATACGAAAACCAAGGTTTGACGGTAATTGATAAAAAGATCAAAGCTTGTAATTGTGCAGTCTGTTACTGCAACTTGACTTAACAATGAACTATTCTTGATACTTTTGTTGTGACTTGATTGAGACCTCGTACATACATAATTAGGGGAGGCGGTGGCCTAGTGGCTAGCGGTCGGGCATACCAGCTCAGGGTCCCAAGTTTGAGCTCCGGCACGTATTGGCCACTTTTCTTTGGTAATACCACCGAGTGGCGTAAGATCATCCACATGCTGCCAAAGCACTATCTTTGATGGGACTGCAAAGCTATATGCTCGAGGAGCTTCCACTGGCAGCGTGAGCCTCAATAAGAAATGAGACATCACTTAAAAAATCTAACCTGCGCTATTAACAGGCGGAGACCGACCATCTAAGGTCTCCATTAAGCCTACCAGCGCCACGGGTAAAGGCTAAAAAAAAAAGAAAACCTCAAATTGCTAGTATATACTGACAGCATGGAAACTCCTTTATGTTCTATAAGATTAATACAGTCTGCAATCATCTTTATGTGTGGAAACTTTGTTGCATGTACCTATCATAAAGCATTGAAAGCATTTTCCAAAGCAGCTTTTTTTAAATAAGTGAAAATACTTTCTTCATGCCTATCCATGAACTTTATCCATCCCCTTTGGATGAAGTGGAATACTTTCACTTATCCATGACCACACAAAGCCTTATAAAACTGACTTGTTATTCAGCTGTAGCTCAGATCATAGAAGACAGACAAATCATCCAAGTATGCACACTGTCACTGGCTCTGTACCATTGTGATAGGAATCAAGAAAATACTAAATAATTTGATTGGTTATTTATTTTGTCTTGCAAGGCATTAAGTGACTTGGTTTGTGTTCCTTTAGTTTAAATTCAGTTGCGGTACACGTAGATATATGTTTAAACTAGCACCTGCACATTTTGTATTCATTGTGGTGCCTCTCGTTATGTAGTCCTATCATGTACCTGTTTCTGCCTGCACTATTGCATGTTGTGAAGCCTAATGGGATGTAATGAACTCTATGAAGGTCACTAACAAACTGATAAAATCTACCTTGGATAATGCCTGTTTTTCCCGAGGTACTCTGAGAAGTACAAACTGACAACCCATATGTTCTAGTGTGACTTGTGGTCCCAGGTGAAAGGTCTTGACCATTTGTGGACTCCAAGGTGAAGGAGTACGTAGATATGAGCACTATGACAAAGCATGACAACCATCACCTGATCTGCCTTTACCTTGTACATATTTTGGGGTGATTGAGAAACACACCAAATAAATATAGGATAACTTGGGAATATGGCTGCCAAACTGTAATTAGTCCTGGCGAGCCCTTGCCTTGGCAATGCATTTGTTGGGTGTCTAATAGTGGCCGGAACTATAACGCAATTTAGTGAATCATCATTACTTGTAATTACATCACCAATTTGTTTGTTGCATCTCATCTATTTAATTATTATAAAGGATATTCATAGGAAAGCATTTTATGTAGCTATCTACTATGAAGATATTTTGTAAATTGGGCATACTTATGTAGTTGATTGCTTGCTTGTGAATTCCAGGAAATAATTTGGCAGTTCTGTATTCTAGCCTCATTATCTCTTTGTGTACGAGACATTACCCGTACAGGTTATTACTTCCAAGTAATACATCACCATTTGCATATAAAATACATGGCACTAAATCATAAATGCGTATTGCGTCATTTGGGGAATAAACATCAGTATGTATTACTAGACTGGCGCACACTAATAATAGACTAGTATTTTTTAAGAATATGACGCATTAGATACTTAGCTTAATTAAGTAAGTATCATCACCATCATAAACCTTTTTCCTCGCTAAATGGGTACATACGTAGGTTGTAGAGAGCCATTCAGAGTCACTTACATCAAAGTTAACAGCAAGGAAAGAGGTAGATGGTCATAACCAATTCACGCTTGACCGATAACGAGAATGCACCAAACTCAACAAGTGCAGCAGCTAGTGTTTAGTTATTGGTGACATCAGAGCGACAGAAACAGTTGTAACAAACGAGAAACTATTGCCGGTTGTTATAATGCAGGTACCCCGCGAAGGGAGTCACTATATGTAATTCTGAAGCTGTAATTTAGATCTACCAAATCATATGTCCGTGATTGTCTCGTTTCAAATTATTGATTTGAAGATAATTGATATTAGGCTTAAATGTTAATTTGAAGTGAATGGTGCGGGCGAGGACGCTCAAGATAGTTCTGGTGCTGCACAGTATGTTAGGATTGGTGTGGTGCGCAGCTGGAGGCTGGTGGTGGCCAGGCACAGCGTTGGCCACCCAGTTGAAAGTCTTGAGTAATGAGCCTACGCCTCATCGACCCTGTTGTTATTATGATGGCCTGGCATGATGGTGTGATGGCCTTTTGGCGTGTCCGCGTCTCCTGCCTAGCTCCAATCATTTAATATACAACCTCATGCACATGATCCCGGGCCGCCCTGTGCTTGGCGTGCGTCCCTGCCCTGCTGGAGATCCTGAGTCCCAGCTAGTGTTGGCCACCGAACTAATTTATTGATACTAATGACGTCACTTTCATTTGAGTAGTTGAGTGGGTTACCATCACTCGCTAGTGTGGGACAGACATTGTTGTCCTCATCTGTAGTAAGGCCATGTGGGTGTCCTCTGTGGCAGCGAAGCATGATTGTAAGACATTGGATCACGAAGGTGGATGGCAAACAAACAAATTATCTGGAGAAGTTACGCTCCCTAACAATATTAGATAACGTAGAAGCATTATATAGAGCATTCCCAAAACAATCGGTGGGTTTAATGGGAATGTCTCCTGTCTCAGTCTAACAAAAGGAAGGACAGGTCAGCCTTTTATACCTCTGCAGCAGGCAAGTGGAAGCCGTGGGCCTTCACCAGCAGGCGTGACGTCCTATCCTGCGACTGCTCTCTGCTGCGTCCTCCCGTGATGTAAATATAATTATTTTGTAAGGTTTCGAGGATGCGCCCTCTGGATACACAATTTTTCTGCTCACACAAGTATCAATATAAATGAGCATTCTAGAGTGTTCATTAGTGTGGAGGAGCAGAAACATCCGCGGTGAAACCCTTCCTCTCCAAGTGACTGTTCATGGTGTTGCCAGTTTCGTCTGCATTGATGTCGACGTTAAACAGTCATAAACGTGACATTCCAAGGAGTTATGGTGAATGTTATCTTACTTTTTGACACTCATATTTAGGAAATGATTGGTGATCCTGTAGCCTTGATCTGAGGAGCAATTTCTATTATTCTGACACACTCCCCTCAATAGGTGTGCATTGAAACATGTGATCTGCTACTTAGAAAATTATATTTTGCGTCGTATTCAATATTCGGTGATGTGATGTGTGTGTGTGTGTGTGTGTGTGTGTGTGTGTGAGTGTGAGTGTGTGTGTGTGTGTGTGTGTGTGTGTGTGTGTGTTCTAAGGGGCAGGTCTTTTCTTCGGGAAGTCGGGAAGCGTGGGAGGCCAGTGCGTGCCGATGTCTTGGCAGAGTAGGACAGGGACGGCGGGAATTGGCAACAGCAGGTGTGTAGCAGCCACGCCCCGCAAGGTGTGGCGCTGGGAGGGACGGGGCGAGGGGCCATGTAAGGGTCTCATACATG
>JAXIVD010009905.1:0-7500 GCA_036785275.1 Cancer borealis
ATATATATACAGTATATATATATATATATATATATATATATATATATATATATATATATATATATATATATATATATATATATATATGTATATATATATATATATATATATATATATATATATATATATATATATATATATATATATATATATATATATATATAAATATATATATATATATATATATATATATATATATATATATATATGTATATATATATATATATATATATATATATATATATATATATATATATATATATATATATAATATATATATATATATATATATATATATATATATATATATATATATTTATTCAGTATATATATATATATATATATATATATATATATATATATATATATATATATATATATATATATTTATATATATATATATATATATATATATATATATATATATATATATATATTTATATATATATATATATATATATATATATATATATATATATATATATATATATATATATATATATATATATATATAATAAACATATATATATATATATATATATATATATATATATATATATATATATATATATATTTATATATATATATATATATATATATATATATATATATATATATATATATATATATATATATATATATATATATATATATATATATGATGTAGGACATAATAATACATATTTGAAATATATAAGCTTGTTATCAAACTTCAGGCTACTAATCTACTCTTAATTAATGGTGAAAATATTGATAAAAACTATGAAGCTTAATAGTATAGCAAAAATATTAATGTAAAACATGAAATGCATTTCATAAACCCTTAATTACCTACTTGCGTTTATTTTGTTTTACCTATTCTTGTTTAACCTTGACCAATACCCTTTTATTGAAGAAAAAAAAAATATATATACATATTTATATATATATATATATATATATATATATATATATATATATATATATATATATATATATATATATATACATATATATATATATATATATATATATATATATATATATATATATATATATATATATATATATATACGAATTTAATAATCGACATAACACTATGCGTATTTTTGCTATGCTAACTGTGTCTAATTGATATCAAGTAAGCGAAACTATAACAGACGTAACGATTACGATATGTATTTCATCATACTGATCGTGTTCTGCAGGAACTGCAGTGTCAGGCGAAAGGCAGGGAGGATTGAAGGAAGCAGTTGGAACATTGGAAGGTGAGAGATGAGGTCAAACTAGTACTTGCCCCTGAGTTGGGTTTACCACCGGAAGTTAGTGTTGCATGGGGGATGGACAGGTGGGATCGTGTTTCTGAATTAGTAGTTCATGACCTGCCTGCCCCATGGCCCACGGGAGGCTACCAGCGCTGCTTACCACGCACACACGAGAGGAGAATCCGTTCCTTCACTACAAGTGAAAAAGCGTCTTTGTGTAACAGAAACAAATTTCACAAAATATTTCAATATCACTATCATTTGATGTGATTTATAGCAAAGATTACAGTATTGACATATACATTACTCAAAACAGTTATGCAATAGACTATTAATAGTTATTGACACACTGATCATCGCATGTATGTCAGTTATAACATCATCATTACATCTGTGATCACATTGATAGTTGAGTTGTGTGGCAGTTTTTTTTATTCACATAACGCATTAAAAGCATATCAAGCACTTGTTAATATACAAAAGCGTTAAGGATGTCACCGATTGCATCACAATAACAAACATGTAATAAAATGAGTGAGCATCTGGAGTCATATATATATAAATTTTTCGAATTGACAGATAGTTATGATTAACAAGTACGTCTATTCAGCTATCTTTTTTTTTTATCAATGCAATCAGTTGGCAATAGTCTGACGGTGAAGAGAGTCGAGCAACCGCACTAATAAACAAACAGCAGATGTGGTCTCGTTAAAAGCCACACACGCACATATTCAACGCACGTAATTAGCTATAATTACATTCATTTGACAATTACGGTGGCATAGAACCGTTTCATGAAATACATTTAAAGATGAAAAGTGTGGATGGAGCGTGGCGCCTCATCGTGCAAACTGCTGCTCCTGGATTCATAGAAAAGACTTGTGTTGTACCGCCAGCATGATGGTTAATTATTTAAGTAACAGTGTATGACAGGCATTCCATATAAACACACATGCATGCCTGAGAGAATCCGTCATTGCCACAAAAGCTTAATCAATAGAGGCTGCTGTGAGAAACATATCTTACAAGAGAAAACTGTACAACCGTTTCATAGCTAAATTGTATCATGAATCATAATTACACTTATAGATCAACACCGACTCGTTCTGCTCCCAGTGTATTGTTCGTATCATTAAAACTGTTCCTCGCACAAGTCTTGATAAAAACACTTTTAAGGTGATATTACGCGGTCAAGATTTACTTTGACACAGATAAGTATAAAAAAGAAATGGCGGTCAGCGGTGAGGAGTTACACAACATGAATTTGCCTCTACAAGACATTGTGCAGGTGCCAGTGAACAAGGGACACCTAAAGCACGCTAGTACGACAAGGTTAAGCAGGCGTCAAATTATAATCTAGATCACCGATCAGTTGCTACCAAGTGATGGACTTCAATATACTACTAAATCCCTAAGGCATTGCTCCTACATTGTTACCTACAGAGATCTACAGTGATAGTTAGAGATACAAGGATCTCATCATCTTTCTATGGAAATGATGTTTATAATAAATAAAAAGAAACTCGCAAATTAGTTATATAAATATTGTAATAATGCAATAAAGAAAATGCAACACAATATACACTATATTAATTTATGTGGCATTCGCTCTATTTTTAAAGCCAAAGAATAGACAGAAATTATCTCTATTGATAATGTCAAAAAACATAATGACAATCCATTCCAGTTCGATGTGAGGATAGACCACGCCCACTAATTGCAACTCGATCTTGATTGGTCTAATTAACAACTAATCACGCCGCTCGCAGCACAATTAGGACCATCATACTCGATATGTGTTTTTTTTATTCTTTTCATTTTTCATCACTTATTTCTATTATTTATTTGATATGATTTTTCGTCTTGTGTAACTTTAATTTAATGTCTTTACATCTACTTTTGTCAAGAAGTCACATACTAGTCCTACTAACTTCAAAATATAGTGAATGCATTGAAATGAAAATTGCTGACAGATCATTCAAATTGTTACAATATACAACAAATTCATACTAATTCCATTAAATTTTGTTAATGTATTGATGTATCAATACCTTTTCTTTCATGGAAGAAATCGTATGCATTAAATGGGTTATCATAAGTCTAGCAAAATTGGGCTCGACGAACTGGAAAAATAATTATTAAAATGAATAATGGTCACCTATTTTTTGCTAGAGAATAAAAAAGACTAAAAAACAAAATAGAGAGTAGACTTTCTTGTAAACAATGAAATAAGAGAAAACATTTCAAATATCTGCATTTTAAAGAAGTTTTAATGAGGTTTTCTAATCTCCTAAACAAAATATATAAAATAAAAACTACACGCTTTGAAATTATTTACGTTTATGATGATTAAGACATAAAGAAGTTTTTAATGAATAAAGAAGCCAGAAAAAACACAAAGCCTAATTCTTTTACATGTTAATTGATTTTTATACAACGCCAAATAATAAAGAAATTTGGAATAACAACATTAAGAAACTTTGTAATAGAAACATGAACTGACATATTCGTCAAATTTGCAGCGCGGAATGATTTAAAAGTTATATTCTTCCAATGTAAAGCAAGTAAGAAGTGGACATAGAACAACTAAAATTATGAAATGAAAAATAATTAATCAACCTCGTTCATACGTACAGCTTGAACATAGCAAAGAAAATATCAATATTAATATAACTGAAGTACAGTGACCATGAGATGATATGGTACAAATTACAATACACCTAAAGAAAAAAGAAAAGTTACTAAGAATAAAGAAACTGTCATAATATGATAGGGTCATGGGTTTAAATGACAACCTAAATAGAATAATCTTATAATCTGTACGAATATTTATACCAATTAAAAGTTTAACTGCGTGTGAGATGACACCTAAGGTAAAAAGTTTAAAACTCTCAAAACTCGTCAAAAACCTTATAAAACATCTTAATACAATGGTAGTACAAACAAGAGACAAGTTAGAAGATCCTTGGCAGTAAAAAAAGAAAATAAATAAATATATATATATATATATATATATATATATATATATATATATATATATATATGTATATGTATATATATATATATATATATATATATATATATATATATATATATATATATATATATATATATATATGTATATATATATATATATATATATATATATATATATATATATATATATATATATATATATATATATATATATTATATATATATATATATATATATATATATATATATATATATATATATATATGTATATGTATATATATATATATATATATATATATATATATATATATATATATATATATATATATATATATATAAATATATATATATATATATATATATATATATATATATATATATATATATATATATATATATATACATATGAATGACTTTGACAAATACAATATGAAAATACTCTCATAAGAATACAGAGACTCCAAATAAGGGTACAAGTAACAAAGAGAACTTTGGGCAAAGGCGAAAAAAAACATTTGTATGGCTTAAAGATGAGCAAAATTAAATAATAAATAATAAAGATGAAGTAATCAAGGTTGCGGAAAACCTTTACAGAAAGCTATATGTCCTATTAGCTAAGCAGATTGTATAGAAATTTAATTAACATATAACTCTAAAGAAAAAAGTTTATTCGTATAGTTAAAAATATCTTATATAAAAAAATGATAATATAAATAATTTCTGCGTTGTCTCCGGTTCTCAATATCAAGAAAGGAAGAACTAAACGACTTTTAATTTACTTTGTTTAAATAGGATTTTGGGTTCCTACGCAAGTATTTCTAAGTCTTTTAAGTTAATTATTAATTAGAAGATATTTTGTATTGTTTTTTTGTTGCAGTTTCTAAGAAACTTATAGATAAGGCGGGAGTTGAACTATTTGCATAAAATAAGTGATAATTTTCATTAAACCTGGTAGACACGCACAATAATTTTTTTTTTTAAAGGAATATGATGAGGCAAGGCAGGTGGTGTATAGATGCATTAACCATTAACCATATCCAAATCGACATCAACAGACACATCTTACACTCGTCTGTAGCCTCCTTTGCCGATGACACCAGGATACTGAAGAAGTTTCTTCAATATTTGATGCCGAACAATTACAAACTGATCTGGCATCACTTTACTCGTGGGAAGAGCAAGGTTTTCTATGCTGACGTTATACAAGTCACTCGTCATACCATTGCTAGAGTACTGTTGTCAGCTGTAGAGTCCGTGACGGGCAGGAGAGAAACAGTCCCTTGAAATAGTAGTACAAAGATCTTTTACCAGCAGAATATCTGACGTCCAACATCTAGACTACTGGGCAAGACTATTTGAACTCAACCTTTACTCTCTAGAAAGGCGTAAAGAAAGTCATGCTATATTATACATCTACTAAACATTGACTGGCAAATCTGTAAACAGCTTGAACATACGGTTTAGCATCCGCCAACGAGGGATCGGTTCTGCCATATTGAAAAGATATACCCTAGAGCAAATACAACAGTCAAAATAATCAAGGAAAACGCTCTGGCTATAATAGGGCCACTCCTCTTCAATGCACTAACCGGACACCTGCGTGACTCAACGGAACTTTTTTTTTCATCCCTTACCCGTAACGTCGGTAGGCTCAGTGGAGGCCTTAGATGGTCGCCCTCCGCCCGTTAGTAGGCAGGTTAGATTTTCCAAATGACACCTCGTTTCATATAGAGAGGCTCATCCTGGCAGCGGAAGTTCCTTGCGCATATAGCTTTGCAGTCCCGTCGGGGATAGTCTTATGGTAGCATGTGGGTGATCTTAGCCCATTCGGTGGTATTTGCAAGGCACGTTCTAGGGCTCGAACTCGGGATCCTGAGCTGGAATGCCCGATCTCTAGCCACTAGGCCACCGCCTTTCCTTGGGCGTTTCAAGAACCAGCTAGATATATTCCTATAGACAATACCCGATCAACCCAAGCTGCCACATTATCACCTTTGCGCTGCAAGCAACAGTGTGCAACAGTCTGCACCAGCTGGTGCAGAGACGAGCTTACGGGTTGTACTAGTGGCGGTGCATCAGCGTGACTACGGGCAGCAACTACTGCCTCAAACTAACACCACAGGAACCACAGGTGTGTGTGTGTGTGTGTGTGTGTGTGTGTGTGTGTGTGTGTGTGTGTGTGTGTGTGTGTGTGTGTGTGTGTGTGTGTGTGTGTGTGTGTGTGTGTGTGTGTGTGTGTGTGTGTGCGCGTGCGTATGTGTGTGTGTGTGTGTGTGTGTGTGTGTGTGTGTGTGTGTGTGTGTGTGTGTGTGTGTGTGTGTGTTTGTGTGTGTGGATGTGTGGATGTGTGTGTGTGTGTGTGTGTGTGTGTGTGTGTGTGTGTGTGTGTGTGTGTGTGTGTGTGTGTGTGTGTGTGTGTGTGTGTGTGTGTGCGTGTGTGTGCGTGTGTGTGGGCATTTGTGTGCGCGTGTGTGTGTCTGTGTGTGTCTGTATGTGTGTGTCTGTGTGTGTGTGTGTGTGTGTGTGTGTGTGTGTGTGTGTGTGTGTGTGTGTGTGTGTGTGTGTGTGTGTGTGTGTGTGTGTGTGTGTGTGTGTGTGTGTGTGTGTGTGCGTGTGTGTGTGTTTTCTTTGTCTTGATCTTTTTTGAAAATTAATAAAAATCACCGAATTGATTGTGACAAACACCATTGTCTTTAACATGTTATTGATTTTTCTAAACACAAAAGAAACGGAACGTTGTTTTCCGCGGATACCTAGAATTTTTTTCTTCTTGTAGCAACACACACAAAAAAATTACTGATAGCGTTTTACGCCATTGTGTCTGCGCTTCAGTAGTTTCCTGGAAAATTATGATGATGGCGACGCGTTAACATGTCCAAGAAAACGAAGGCGAAGCAATGAGTATGACGCCTCCTGAAGGCTACAACCAACACATGTTACTCATTAAGTTCATATAATAATCAATTGCAACACTGGTATTGAAATTAAATGTATGCACTCCTCCTTCCTCATGTGACGTTGATCAACAAGGAAGGAAGGAAGGGATGGAGAGGAATTAGTACATCAGGTTCATCTTAACATTATAATGCTTTGGCATCGGAACTGCATGGATCCATATTTTTTGTCTCAAATATGTTGTAACAATTACATTACAACCTCTAAATTCTGTTATATATAAGTGTTTTTATAGAAAAAGTATTATGATATAAATTTGGATCATTATAAGAAAACAGTATTTCATACAATATTACTTTTAAGTATTTCCTGAACCAGCTATTAA
>JAXIVD010009906.1:0-7500 GCA_036785275.1 Cancer borealis
AAATATTCAACTAATTCTTCAATTGAAACTATATATATATATATATATATATATATATATATATATATATATATATATATATATATATATATATATATATATATATATATATATATATATTTCCTCTTATGATGATGCTGCTGCTATTAATGATGATGATGATGATGATGATGATGATGATGATGATGATGATGGTGATGATGATGATGATGAGGATGAGGAGGAGGAGGAGGAGGAGGAGGAGGAGGAGAGGAAGAGGAGGAGGAGGAAGAGGAGGAGGAGGAAGAGGAGGAGGAGGAGGAGGAGGAAGAGGAGGAGGAGGAAGAGGAGGAGGAGGAGGAAGACGAAGAGGAAGAGGAAGAGGAAGAAGAAGAGGAAAAGGAAGAGGAAGATGAAGAGCAAGAGGAAGAGGAAGAGGGAGAGGAAAAGGAAAAGGAAGAGGAGAGAAAAAGAAGAAAAAAAGATCGAAAATGACAAAATAACAGAAAAACAAAACCCATAAACTACTCAGACCCTTCTAACTACCCACAATATCCGAGGTCACTCCAAGGCCAACCAACATTCCCTCCCTTGCTGTCCCTTCCTACTCGAGAAAAAAACACGGCAGCATCCCCGGTGGTTGCCTTACCCTTGGGTGGACGGCAGCCTCCACCTTACTGGCCCCGGGGAAATGAATACGATGTGAGGAAACAGAAACCTCTTGACCATCCACGGAAAATGACGAAGAGGAGGAGGAGGAGGAGGAGGAGGAGGAGGAGGAGGAGGAGGATCTCACTCTTTTCCCATTGTATTTCCTTCAACTTCATCTTCTAGTCTTCCGTCCTGCACATTTTTCTTCCATCACAAGCCCGCCGCCTTCCTCTCACGTTGCCATCGTCTCCCTTCATCCCTGTATCCCATTTTCTTTACGCCAATCCTAGACTTTTTTCTTCTCCTTCTCCTTCTTCTTCTTCTTCTTCTTCTTCTTCTTCTTCTTCTTCTTCTTCTTCTTCTTCTTCTTCTTCTTCCACGTTGTTCACTGTCACTTTCTGTTTTCGTTTCATGTTTTCTTTTAATCCTCACGACTTTTATGTTCGTGTCTTTCTCGTCTTTGTGTTTGATTTTTTTTAATGGTATTTTTTTCTTCTTTTTTTTTTTTACTCAGTTTTTTTTTATCTTTCTTTCTGGTTCAGCGCCGCGGGTCTCTTTCCTTTATGGTCGTGTGTGGCCTTTGGCTCCCTTCCCTGTTTTTCATGTTCACACCTATCACTCACTCCCCCCCCTTCCCACACACACATGCAGGCTGACGCACATAGATATAGATAGACAGACAGACAGATATATATAGTACACACACACACGTACACACACACACACACACACACACACACACACACACACACACACACACACAGACACACACACACACACACACACACACACACACACACACACACACACACACACACACACACACACTTGAAATAAGTTTATGACTTCTGAAAAACGTAAATAGACTACTTTGAAGAGTATAACAAGACAACGAGTGCTATCATTAAACTCAAAGCCTCAACTCAAGCTATGAAAACTCCAAACTTGCCTAAGTGAAAAAGAATGTGACTGTGATAAGAGCTTTACACCTTGCTGAAAATAGTCATAAAAACACAAGGAGACGTGTGAAAGCTACTACGTCTTTTCCTGAAGATAACAAACAGTTGACAGAAAATTCTACATATTTACAAGAATATACACTAAGTAAGGAAAAGACAACTTATGAATGTTTATAGAGAATTCTGAAGAAACCAATTTTTTTCAAGTACCAATGCAAACATGAAAACCAGCAACCTTTAAGTATGAAAAATGTTACTTTAATTATGTCGAGTAGCATGGCCGTGTTGCAATACAGTATTATATACATTAAACTTTTTGAAATTTTGGAATAATTTTAAGCCTTAAGGTCAAATATGCAGCTAGCATAAGTGTTATATTGAAATGGTGCAATAACCACGCAGAGGCACTTGATTAAATTATAAATGCAACATGAAAAAGAGTCAGAATAATTGCACCACCTCATTAGTGTGGCAATTACTTGATTAACTATTCCATAATTAGTCACATACAAAATAATCTGCATCAGGACATCAGGAAGGAACACCGGGATGGAAAGCAAAGCTGGATAGGCATCGAGAACACTGTTTCCACTCTGCATCCTACTTCTAACTGTTTTTTTTATCTATTATTTTATTTCTTTCAACACACTCAATTTAAGAAGTTAGTCTGTCAGTGTGACCAAGAGAGTCGCGGAGGTCTTCAGGAATGGCTGTGTAACTAGTCATATAATTTTGTTACACGCTTTAATATTCGTTTAATTATTATAATATTACGAAATTATAATAATGAAAAAAGCTGTGACCAATTTCATTCCGTCATTGAGAGCAGGTATAATGATTTCAGGTCCACGCCACGCCATGAGCCGCAGTCACCATGCTGCTCTTTCCCTTGATTCAATTTAATAACAAATATATGATGAGCAGCACTCCCGCATTCGAACCATAATTAATATATATTTTTTTTCTCTCTTTTTAACATTGGACGTGTTTACGGTAGTCGAAACTATATTTATCCTCGTAGCCCACGCATGACAGACAACCTTCGATTCCACCGACCTACAGTGTTGATGTGTTCATATTGGAATGTTACATGGAGAGGCAAGTCAAGTGCGAGGCAGGATTACCAGTCACCAGCTGCCTTGGTAAGTGCAGAAAATAGCTTGAGGACGATGGGAAAGTATGTATATTTCCAGCAAAAATAACTGTTCCCCCGTAAAAGAAAAAATCAGATAGTAGTAGGAAGTAGAAAACGTAATTTGACAATATATTTAATTCATTGATGCCACGTAGAGTGAGCGAAATAAGACGGATATCTATTTTAAGGATACATCATATCTATTAATAGCATTTCATATTTCTACGATCTAATTATTTTACCCCATCGAGTCGAGTTCGCGACCTGCAAACAGTGCTATGATAGGGAGGAAATATGAACTTTACTCGATGCAAAGTGGGAAAAGAATCCTCCGTTACCATCTGGCGCAGCACCTCGCACTATCTACACCTACTAGTTCCCGCCACTCTATTCACGTCCTTGGAGGGAACATTAATAACACTGGATTGATGGCAGAGTGTCGAAGATCTTTGAAAACATTACGAATGAAAGCAAATTATAACTTAAAAGACTGTGTAACGTGAGGGATGGACTACGAAATAGCACCACCGGTACATTCGTGCGTTGTCATGCATTAGAATCTAAAAACAAACATACATAATCCCTTTCAGAGTTGCGGGATCGAGCGGCAGCAACGTAAACACAGCAATCTTGCAGGCTGCTGATAATAACAAAGCGTTTCTTCGCCACATTACTTCGAATAGAGCTCATTCTGCCTCACTATTACTATCGAAACCAACCCAACTGGAACCCAAACCAAGGATACGACGAAGAATACACGGGAGAAGTAATGTCTCGTTAGCGGACGTCGAAGTACAAGTCATATGTGCCAGGAACCTTGGTAATAGTACTCCTTCACTTACGTTACAATACTAATAAGTAATAGTATCTCTTTGATTTAAATAGTACTCCTACACTAATGCCCTTCACCTACGCCAGAATACTAATGGATAATGGTAACTTCTTGAACGCTCTGTGAACGCAGCTTACCAGGCAAAGAGGAAACACCTGGTTCCTCCCTGACCGTCCCCTTGCAGTGTCATTGTGCCACTACGACCAACGAGGAACAGAGGGGACCGTTAACATCTATGTACCCCAATGCATTTCTCACCTCAGCTCAGCTCCTTCCAGGCGTTACTTTAAACAATTGGTAATAATACTTTTTCATCTCGGGAACAAAGCATTGCTCACACTTGCGAGAATAATTCCTCCCTCAAAAAAATACTTAATGAAATAGCTTGTCGTACGTTCAATAGGGTGACTCACTATAAAAACCCAGAAACCCAACGATAGTAATTACGATTATGATGATAAAAAATGAGAGAAGGAAGATGAGGATAAAGAGGAGGATAAGGAGGAGGACAATGACCACGACGACGAAGACGTAAAAGATGAAAAAGGATGAAAGAGAGGATAAGCAGGAGTAAAGAAGCAAAAAAAAAAGGAGAAAAAAAGAGGAGGAAGAGGAGAAAGAGTAGTAGTAGGAGGAGGAAGAGATGTAGCAGCAGGATAAAGTGCAAGAGTCAGAGTTAGACCAGAAAGAAGTGCACGGGAGGAGAAATATGGAAAGACGAGAAGGAGGAGAAGGAGGAGGAGGAAAAAGTGGAGAACATGTAAGACGGAAATGAACAGGAGGAGGAGAAGGTGGAGGAAGAGGAGGAAGAGGAGGAGGGGGAGGAGGAAATGAAAGTAATACAAGTTGGCTGCATGAAAAGGTGAGCCATGGACAAGGTGAAGACATGAGAGAAATATAAAAGAAGCGATAGTCTGGATCGAAGAAGAAGGAAGGAAGGGACGGAGCAGCGGTGGCGTCTTGGGGAAGGGGAGTGAAGGGGAGTGAAGGGGAGTGAAGGATAGTGAAGGGGAATGAAGGGGAGTAAAGGATAGTGAAGGAAAGTGAAGGGGTGGAGGCAAGGTGATAGCAAGAAGAGGTAAGAAATGGAAACTTTCATCTCAGTTATTCTCAAAATGCTTCTATTTATTTTTGTGTTTGTGCATTACCGATGAGAGAGAGAAAAAAAAAAACTATATACGTGCGTTCAACAAGTAATTTTTTCACCGGTAACCTCCCTTCTTATCCCTATCAGACCATTCAGGAAAGGTGCATCCTATTAGTGCTCCTTCGCAAGCCCACAAGAAGATAATTAATGGTAATCAAGACTGGCAATCATAGTCTCGTTGTATCGGGTAATGTTGTTTCATTCTCACCTTAATAGAATATCCCTTGAGTTCGAACCCTTCCCGGCGCTACTCTCCTTAAGTTATCTTTTCTTGAGTGGTCTTAATGCAACGCTACATACATAAGGTATCCATCCTAACATTTACAGAACGGGAAGAAACATTGTGGAGAAAGAATAAGTAGGATGAGGAGGACGAGGTAATAACAAGCCTATTAATCTATGACGAGGTTACCTGATTGAGGAAACTATTCTACAGTTCTTTATTACTAATGCCAGCGTAGTTAAGGTGAGTGAGAAAGCTCCTCTCCACTAATCCCTCGTTCTAACATACAACCAGCAGGGAAGGACTGGTATGAAAATAGTGGAATGGATATATTTGCACTGCACGCAATATTTTACCAATTAATATACATATAGATCAATAAGTAAATGAATAAATGAATGCATAAATCAGTAACACATAAGAGGAGGAGGAGGAGGAGGAAGAGGAGGAAGAGGAGGAGGAGGAGGAGGAGGAGGAGGAGGAGGAGGAGGAGGAGAAATGAACGTGTAGTGCTCCGGTGAAAAAAAAAAGAAGTAATAGCAAGTGCAGCGAGGGTCAGAAACGTGAAACTACCATGGATAAAAGCCGACCTCCTTTAACTGTAAAAACAAAAGAAAGAAAAAGAATGTAGACAGCGGATGTGACGAGGAGAGGAACAAGAGTGGCGGACACAATAAGAAGAGGCATACAAGTTCAATATTACCGATGATTTGCGGGACTTCTGCGATCCTGACTGACGAGAGGCGAACACTTACCAGATAATGAGACAATGAGCAACACACGAGGTCAAGTATAAAAGGAAAGAAGCAGAACAATCGTGATCATGTGTTAAAAAAATATGTATAAACTGAATATTGAATACTTTGAAATAAAAAATAACGAATGAAGAGAAGCAAAGGTGACATGTATGGGAATGAAAGAGGTGATGGTGAGGGAATATGAACGGGATGACATTGAAAGAGAGAGAGAGGCATAAGGGCGACTATAAATGTGAAGTGCAAGAAAGCAAGACACATTTGGAATAACATATGATACGTTGAAACACAGAGGAGGAACAGAAACTGACTAGATGCATATCATATACAACCCAGCCTAAGAGGAGGGAGGGTGGGGGAGAGGTAAGGTAAGAGGAAGGATAAAGAATAAAAGAAGCTTCTGTCCGAGTATACAAAAGTAAAAAGATACCAAAAATCATTATGCTGATAAAAGAAAACTAATTCTATCGAACATACCTAACAAAACAAATAGTAAAATCTTGAAAGTGCAAAATCTCACGAACGACATAATTAGTGAGTGGATTTACAACAGGGACGTGCTTAGCAGATAAATTGTTCAATATCAAAGTAAGTGACAGAATACTAGTAAAGAAGAGAACAGTGTGCGGTGAAGTCATGGGTCTGGAGAAGACGTAGAGAAGCACAAAGAGGGAACCGATGTGGGAAGTGTTCAATGTATATGGAGAGGGTGGAAAGTTACTAAAGGGAGTGAAAACATTTTATAGAGCTACCACTGTATGTGTTTAAGTGGCAGGAGAAGCACATGTCAAAGTTTCGCAGCACATAGGGGTGTGAGGCAAGGATGTGAAATGCATTCTTGGCTGTTCAATCTGTTTGTGGATGGAATTGTAAGGGAAATGAAAACAAAGGCTGGCAATGGCGGAATGGAGGTAAACATAGCTTACATAATGGAAATTGAATGTTATCTATATCATACCATTATGCATATGACATTGTGCTGATTGCAGGAAATAAAACAAAAAAAAAGCCAATACAGGTAATTAGATAATGTATTTTGTGAGACGGAATAATTGAAAGTAGATTAAAACTATAATTCATTCAGTACATTTTGGAAAGGAACATTGCAGTAATAGCTTTGCAGATATATTCTACGTAAAAACTGAATGCCAGAAGCAGTGTGTGTGATCGGACTGAATTGATGAACGATAGAAGACGAGAAGGAAGTAAATATCTTGGCTGGATTATGTGAAAGCAAGGAAGCATTGAGAGGGAAGAAAGAGAGAAACCTTCACAGGGAGGAGACGTGGAAGGATCATTAGAGCGCGTAAAGAGATGAAGGACAATTATAATGAGTGTTAATAAAAGGGCACTTCATAATACTATAGTACCTCCAATATTAATACATAATTACGAAACATGAAATCAGAGTCAAAGGTTCAGGATCTGAGGAGTGGAAATGAGTTGCTTGAGAAGTGAGGTTCCTGAGGCGTCAAAGGCAAGAATAATGAGTGATAAAGAAGTATTTGTAAGTGCTGATGTCTTATGAAGGAAAGATAATAATTAATGGAGCGTTAGGGATAGGCCAAACTTAGGTGTGTGAGTGAGATAAAAAAAAAAGTAGGTGCAAGAGGATGGAGTGTTTGAGTATGAGAGAGAGAGAGAGAGAGAGAGAGAGAGAGAGAGAGAGAGAGAGAGAGAGAGAGAGAGAGAGAGAGAGAGAGAGAGAGAGAGAGAGAGAGAGAGAGAGAGAGAGAGAGAGAGAGAGAGAGAGAGGAGAGAGAGAGAGAGAGAGAGAGAGAGAGAGAGAGAGAGAGAGAGAGAGAGAGAGAGAGAGAGA
>JAXIVD010009907.1:0-2500 GCA_036785275.1 Cancer borealis
CTACTACTACTACTACTACTATTATTACTACTACTACTACGTTATGTAGACATGTTTGAACATGGAAATACAAATGGGAACCTGGAGTACTCATCTACAATGGTTAGAAAATATTGATTCTTGTCAGTGGTTGGAAGTGGTCCTTTGAAATCTATACTCAGGCGTTCAGACGGCTGAGTAGCTTTTATAAGATGAATCTTTGGAGGTTGATAGAAATTAGTCTTGCACTCAGCACATGTTCTGCATGAAGTAACAACTCTATGAACCTCATCAACAGAGTAAGGTAGGTTCTTAGACTTAACGAAATGGTGTAGACGATTCACGCCAGGGTGACACAAATTTTCATGAATGGTAGACAATGACCACTGATCGTTGTTTGCTGCACCACAGCAGCTCCTTGAGAGTATCTCCGGAACGATGTTATCTCTGCCTGGTTTATATAACATATCAAAATCATAGCAAGATATTTCCATAACCCATTTTAATATTTTATCTTTTTTTTTTTTATTTTATGTAATTTATCAAACATGAACTTGACTGAGCGCTGGTCAGTTTTGATAGAAAAATGCTTACCAGTCAAATAGTGCCTTCAGTAGCGGACACTTTCAATAATGGCCAAAGCTTCTTTCTCTACGGCAGCATGGTGCTTTTCAGATCCTTGCAGAGTACGAGAGAAGAAGGCAACAGGGCGGCCAGCCTGGGTGACAACAGCTGCAATGGCGGCGTCGGAAGCATCTGTCTCTATTTGAGAGACTTCGGATTCATCAATTGCCTGGACCACTGATGATTCTGTCACGCTTTAGGTTATGGAATGTTGTTTCTGCTTCCTTCGTCACAAGAAAAGTTGTAATGGCACTAAATAGATGAATCTTGCTTGAATAGTCGTATATCCACTGTGAATAGTATGCGAACAGACCTAGAGCACGGCGGAGGGACTTCCTATCACACGGTACTGGTAAATCATGTAGAGGCTTGAGGCGTTCCGGATCAGGACGAATCACTCCCTCTTCCACTCCATAGACCCAAAATGTTGAGCTTTCGAGTTGAAAAACTGCACGTTTCTTCATTAACTGTAACATTCCTTCTCTTGACAACCTCGAAGAATTTGGAGAGATTAATGTCATGCTCGTCTTGAGTCTTTCCACATATTGTTACATCATTCAAGTAGGCATAGGTACCCTCAAGTCGCTCTTCCTTAATTAGTGTATCCATAATCCTCTGGAAACAAGCCACTCCGTTTGTAACTCCAAACGGAATTCAGGTAAACTGATATAGTTTACCACAGGCCTCGAAGGCAGTGTAAGGCTTGTCCTGCTCTCTAATTGCCACCTGATGATACGCACTGCGTAGGTCGATGGTAGTAAAGAAATGATACTGTGCGATCTTGTTCACAATTTCATCTATACGAGGCAGTGGGTAGCCATCAAGGAGAGTAAACTTGTTTATAGTTTCACTGTAATCGATAGCCAGACGTTTCTTTTGGGACTTGTTTCTCACTACAATCACTTGTGCCCGCCAAGGAGAGGTACTGGGTTCAATGATTTCTTCATTTAACAGTCTTTCCATTTCCTTATCTATGAAAATCTGATCGTCAATGTAATAACGTCGAGATCTTGTAACAATAGGATGACATTCAGTAGTTAAGTTAAAAAACAGTTCCGGAGGATCTACATTCAGCACATTAAGTCCACAGACTACAAATGGGGGCAAGTGTCCACCGTACGCCAACGTAACACTATCGTGTAGTTTATGAAAATACTGGCCTAGAATAACATTAGAACAGAGCACTGTGGAAGCACAGTCAGACGCACGCTTTCGTAAGTCCGGCCATTCACTCTAAGATCGACTGTGCAAAAGCCAGATGTTTGAGTTGCGAAGGAAGTAGAAGCCATAGTCACAGCACTCTTAGACTGTTGCACTCTTAAAGACTGCAGTTTGACTACATCTGGATGAACAAAGCTCTCTGAACTTCCAGTGTCAATAAGTCCATCTGTTTCTATATCGTTGATGGAAATTTTAACCACAGCACTACGTAATACACTAGGAGTAGCAGCAGAGGTTACAGTTGCCAATGTCACATTATTAGTAGGAGTTACAGAAGCATTAACACTTTTGCTCCGATACTCTTCAGCGAAGTGTCAATTTTTCTGGCACTTGTGACACATTGCTTCTCGAGCGGGACACTTCGAGCGTGGATGGCGCCGGAGACCACATAAATAACGTCATTATCAAGAGCGGCACTTATCACAAGAGATGAAGGAACACCACTGTAAGACTCTGAGTTTCTTTGTGCAGAATCCAGGGCACGCGCTTGATCGAACATCATAGTCAGATCAAGAGTCTTGTTTTCCAATAATCGTTGTCTTATCATAGGTGATTGTAGGCCACTAATAAAAGAGTCCCTGATATATTCTTCACAGTGCTGAGTTGCAGTTACAGCCTTAAAATTTCATTCTTTACTCAGCATCTTAAGGGCCCGAAAATACTCGTCCAGAGTCTC
>JAXIVD010009907.1:7500-10000 GCA_036785275.1 Cancer borealis
TCCGGGATTAAACTCCGCGTAATAGTCACCCCCAAATCCACCTCCTCCTTCGACTTTTTCAAACTAACATTTTTCATTTTGTAAGTATAGTTCACTCTCTTTTTGCTTTTGCCAAATTCCATGACTTTGCACTTACTTAAATTGAATTCCATTTGCCACTTTTCACTCCATCTACCAATCTTATCAAGGTCCTCTTGCAATTTCTCACAATCTCTCACATTCTGCACTTTCCTCACCAATTTGGCGTCATCGGCAAACAAGTTGATATGACTGTCGACTCCTTCAACCATGTCATTTACGTATATACCAAACATGATCGATCCCAGCACTGACCCTTGGGGTACTCCACTAGTAACTTTCAACCAGGAAGAATTATTATTCCTTATTACCGTTCTCATTTCCCTCTCATGAAGATAATCCTTCATCCATTCCAACAATCGTCCTCCAACTCCTCCATACCTCCCTATCTTCCATAACAGTCTCTTATGTGATACCTTGTCAAAGGCCTTCTTCAAATCCAGGTAGACCCCATCCATCCAACCATCTCTCTCTTGTACAACATCTATGACCCTTGAATAAAAAGACAACAAATTTGAAGAACATGACCTCCCTCTCCTGAATCCGAACTGGCATGTTGTCAACACATCATTTCTCTCCAGATATTCCATCCAAGTATTCTTTATAATCTTCTCACATATTTTTCCTACTACATTCGTCAAGGACACTGGTCTATAATTCAGTGGATCCTCTCGACTTCCACCCTTGCAAATTGGTACAATATTTGCTCTTTTCCAATCCTTTGGCACTTTTCCCTTCATCAACGACAACCTCACCAGGCTATAAACTTTATCCACCAACTGATTTATATATTCTTTCAGAATCCAATTTGAAATTCCATCTGGACCAGCCGCCTTATTTACATCCAAATTTTCCATCAATTTCATAACTTCCTCCTGACTTACTTCTATTCCTCTCAACTGGTTTCCGGTCAACTCCTCATCTGCCAAGTCAAAGTCCCCCTCTTCGGTAAATACTGTTTGAAACCTTTCATTCATCACCTCCGCCATTTCTTGTACCTCGTCATATTTTCTTCCATCAACCTTCAATCCAGTTATACCTTCTCTTTTCTTCATTTTTCCGTTAATATGTCTATAAAATAATCTTGAGTCACTCCTACATTTTTCCATAATGTCCTTCTCATAATTTTGTTTTTCTGTCCTCAAAATCCTTACACATTCACTTCTAGCTTCCACAGAACGTCTCCATGCAGTTTTCGTCTCTATTTTCCTCCATCTATTCCATTCACTCACCTTGCACTTTCTAGCCCTGTCACACTTAACATTGTACCATTCTTTACCCTTTTTCAAATATATTCTCCCTCTTGGAACATACCTGTCCACTGCAATATTGTATATCTCGACAAACTCATCCCATTTCACCTGTACATTATCTGCTTCCTCAAAACAACTCCAATTTACACTTTCAAAGTATTTCCTCATTTCTACGAAGTTTGCTTTGTAATACCTATATCTTTCCACTTTGTACTCCTCATTTGTCCTTAAAGATTCTATACTGAGACCTATTTCAATTAGCACATGATCACTTTTGACTACAGGGCATTCATAATTTATTGTTCCTATAGCTTCTGCATCACTGGTAAACAGCAAATCCAATCTTGATGCCTTTTCCCCTTCCCTGAATCTCGTTTCGCAGTCAATCCATTGAATCATTAGGTTTTCCTCAGCCCAATTTACGAGTTTACTACTCCATGAATTTTCTCCTCCTTGAAAAGTCTTGTCTTCCCAATTGATTTCCTTGCAATTAAAGTCTCCCACCACAAGTACGTTCTTTTCTTGTGATACTATCGTGTCCATCCCACTTATTGTATCCTCCAACATTCTCTCATGATCATTTCTTGACCAAGCATTTGTCAGGGGCGGTACGTAAACCACCACATATGTCATTAATTTTCACTTACTATTATTTACAACAACCCTTATGACCTCTGACTTATTCTTGCTTATTTCCACTCTTTCCACTTTGACACCTTTTTTCGTCAATATCATCACTCCACCACCTTCTTTACAATCTCTGTTTTTCATCCATACCTCATACTTATTTTTTCCAATATCTGATAATGGCCACTCATCTTTCCACTTTTTCGCATAATATTAACACATCAGGCTTTGCTCTTTCAAGATACTCATCAACCTCTGCCCTTTTTTTATCAGTCCATTAACATTGGTATAACATATTTTTCTTACTTCTGATATATTTCTTCGTTAACCTCAGGTCCCTGACCTTCCATTAGAACTGTTCCTTCTCTTCTTCTGTCCTCTCCTCGTTTTTTTGTTTTGCCTCTATGACTAAATCCTTCAATTGCTTTCTCTCTTCCTCGTTCAAATCCTTATTAATCCATATACCTTTAAATTCCTCCTTTCCAGCTAGTTTCCAGGATCCGTTTATCACCTCTTCAGCCTGAACCTGCGTAGCAAACTTT
>JAXIVD010009908.1:0-2500 GCA_036785275.1 Cancer borealis
GTGAGGAAGTGCTACAGGTGTGATGAGTGAGGTGAGAAGGGATGGGAGGTGATGGTGGTGGTGGTGGTGGTGGTGGTGGTGGTGGTGGTGGTGGTGGTGGTGGTGGTCGACAAACAATAAACATTCACCACAATTCTAATAACAAAACAATCTACACCACCACCACCACCACCACCACCACCACCACCACCACCACCACCACAACCACCACCACCACCATCACCACGCCTCGATCCATCCTGCTTCCCTCCTGCAGAAGCCACGCGACGCAGACGTGAAGCCAAACGTCCGTCCTTCACTTTTACGACGCCCTTAGTGCTGGAGGAGGAGGAGGAGGAGGCGGAGGAGGAGGAAGAGGAAGAGGCGGAGGAGGAGGAGGAGGAGGAGGAGGAGGAGGAGGAGGAACGCATAGGAACACATAGGAAGAACAAACAGCAACAGGCCTACTGGCCCTTACGAGGCTGTTTGTGATAAACTAGACTACACTATCTAATCTGGGATGAAGGATACAGGATAGTAAGGGTGAGGGATTCTCCCACCAGCCACGACTGGCAGGAGAGGAAGGCCAACCATGCAATATAAGTAAAAATAAATAAATAAATGCGTGGAATTAGATTAGACTAGCCTATTACTACTGTCACTAACACTACTACCTGGCAAGCGATGTCAGGCCTCTAGCGACGTCCTTCCGAATCGAGATTTTGTAATTACTGTACATTAGAAGGAACTTGCTCAAAGTTTACTATGTTGACGAATAATGTTTTAGTTGCGGATTGGCTTCTAAGTATTTGTCCAGTCTATTTTTGAATGTATTAATTGTTTTACTGTCGACGACATTGGCGGGCAGGGAGTTCCAAACGTTAACGATCCGATTGAAAAAGAAATGTTTGGCTTCGTTTGATGTGAATCTTTTACCAGTAATCTTAAAAGTATGACGTCTTCTTGTTATATTTGATCGATCAAAAGTAATGTAATCTTCTGCATTGATATTATCAAATCCTTTAATTATCTTGAACATTTCAATTAAATCTCCTCTCATCCTTCGTTTTTCGAGGCTGAATAAGTTTAATTCTTTAAGTCTTTCTTCATAAGGTTTATTTTTCAGCCTTGGAATCATTTTCGTTATTCTACGCTGGACTCTTTCCAGTTTGTCAATGTCCTTTCTGTAATATGGGGACCAGAACTGTACGCAATATTCAAGATGAGGTCGTACTAGTGAATTATGCAGTTTTAATATGACTTTTTCTGATTTATTTTCGAAAGTACGCCCAATAAAGCCGACCAATCTGTTAGCGGTTTTAACTACCTCTGAGCAATGCTGACTGGGTTTTAAATCGCTTGATATTGTGATTCCTAGATCTTTTTCCTTGTTCACTGCAGAAAGTAGTTTTCCATTCATTTGGTACTGAACGTGATCATTATTTCTTCCGATATGTAGTACCTTACATTTATCAACGTTAAATTTAATTTGCCATTTATTGGCCCAAGACGTTAGTCGATCAAGGTCTGATTGTAAGACTTCTCTGTCACTTGTCGAAGCTACTTTACTGGCAATTTTCGTATCGTCAGCGAATTTTGATATTTTGCATGAGATCCCATCATCTATGTCATTAACATATATCAGAAACAAAATAGGGCCAAGTACTGAACCCTGTGGTACGCCACTTTTTACGTTTAACTATTGAGAGGAGACACCGTTTAAGACTACTCTCTGTTTACGTTCAGAGAGCCAGTCCTGAAGCCAATTGTAGATGCTACCAGAGATACCGTGAGTCTTTAGTTTGTTAAGCAATCGTTGATGGGGAACTTTATCAAAGGCCTTTTGAAAATCCAGATATATGATATCTACTGCTCTGCTTTCATCGTACGTGTCAAAAACATTGTAAAAGAAGTCTAATAAGTTAGTTAGACATGAACGTTTATTACGGAAACCATGTTGTGAGGGTTTAATTATATCGTTGTCTTCAAGGAATTTCACCATATTGTCACGAATGATTGTCTCCATTAATTTACATACTACTGACGTCAGACTGATTGGCCTATAATTTCCGGGTTGTGACTTGTCTCCCTTTTCGAAGATTGGGAGGAAGAAGAGGAGGAGGAGGAGGAGGAGGAGGAGGAGGCGGAGGAGGCGGAGGAGGAGGAGGTGGAGGAGGAGGAGGAGGAGGAGGAGGAGGAGGACATGGTAAAACAGCTGTGACATTCATCAAGGTTCATCAAGATCATGGCGTCTTGTCTCCAGCAGACATTCCTCAAGAAACAACTGACGATCATTGAGGTGGGAGGAGGAGGAGGAGGAGGAGGAGAAGGAGAAGGAGAAGGAGAGGAGGAGGAGGAGGAGGAGGAGGAGGAGGAGGAGGAGGAGCGTTAGGGCGTGATTGTCTAGGGGAGGAGTCGCTACCTACAAAACACTCCTCCCTTTCATAACCTGGTGAGGGAAAGGCGATAGAGGGGCTGCAAGGGGAAGGGAGGGAATGATAGGCTGGGGTAGAGAGGAAAG
>JAXIVD010009908.1:10000-14421 GCA_036785275.1 Cancer borealis
GTGTGTGTGTGTGTGTGTGTGTGTGTGTGTGTGTGTGTACGCGCGCGCGCGCGCGCGCGCCCGACCAGGTGAGGCTTACGACCACGTTAAGGCTCAGGCAAAGTCGTGATGGTCAACCCCTCCACTACTACCACCATCAATGTTTCCTTCCCCACCACCTGCCGCCCGACTCAATACACCCTCTTCCGCCCCGCCCTGCCCCGCCCATCCCCGCCCACGACCAAGCCCAAAGCACCCTCTCCCAATTTGCCTGAGAGCTGCTGTAAGAATAATGATTTTTTTTTCTTCCCTTACCTAACTTCACTTAATTTGAAACCCCGATTAAAAGTGGCCATGTTTGTAAGACCGAGGATTGAGTTTACACTTAAAGCCTCTCACACGCCCACCCGCCCACTTAAATTGTCCTTATTAACACTGCTTTGGGTCATTTTAAACCAGACCAAAAAAGGAAATTCATTAAGAAAAAAAATTATATGCTGGAGGGTAAGTATAGGGAAACAGAGGCGGTGGAATGGCAGAAATTTTTATATGCTAATGACACCTATTGGAAGGAAGGGAAAAAAAGAGTTTTAGCGATAAGTGACAAACATGAACACAAGGCACGCAGGGAAAGGGAGGGGCAGGGAGGGAAAAATGTTGAAGGAGAGAGAGAAAAAAAATGAATAAAGGAAAGGAGGAAGGAAAGAAGGAAGGAATATTATGTATTTGTCATGGAAGAAAAAAAGTTATGGGGAAGTAATGAATCTTTTTTTCTTCCTTCTTTACGTCCTCCTCCTCCTCCTCCTCTTTCTCCTCCTCCTTCTTCTTCTTCTTCATCTTTATTTTTTACATTATAAGTCCTCCTCCTCCTCCTCCAAGTATTTTTTCCTAATTTACCCTCCACCCACACTCCTCGCTGGTGGTCGCAAAGTGAAAATCAGAAAGAGAGAGAGAGAGAGAGAGAGAGAGAGAGAGAGAGAGAGAGAGAAAGAGAGAGAGAGAGAGAGAGAGAGAGAGAGAGAGAGAGAGAGAGAGAGAGAGAGAGAGAGAGAGAGAGAGAGAGAGAGAGAGAGAGAGAGAGAGAGAGAAAATCACACAATTCATAGTTCCACCTCACGCACCGTCCCACATTTGTTTTCTCACCTCATGATATGTGTATTCCCATCCTCCCCCCATCTTAAGCACCCTCCCCACCCCTTCCCTCCCCCCCCCGCAAAATCCAGTAGCCTATAATCCTGTCACGCCCCCCCACCCTCACCGGTGTCACCCATTTCTACCCATACAACTAACTTCCCACTCAGCCCTGCCCTGCCCCGCCCCGTACCGCATTGCCCTGCCCTGGCCCACCCCGCCCAGCCCCTGCCCCTGCCCCACCCCGCCCAGCCCTACCCTGGCCCACCCCGCCCAGCCCTGCCCTGCCCCGCCCCGTACCGCATTGCCCTGCCCTGGCCCACCCCGCCCAGCCCTGCCCTGCCCCACCCCGCCCAGCCCTGCCCTGGCCCACCCCGCCCAGCCCTGCCCTGCCCCGCCCCGTACCGCATTGCCCTGCCCTGGCCCACCCCGCCAAGCCCTGCTCCGCCCCGCCCTGCCCCGCCCCGTACCGCATTGCCCTGCCCTGGCCCACCCCGCCCAGCCCTGCCCTGCCCCGCCCCGTACCGCATTGCCCTGCCCTGGCCCACCCCGCCAAGCCCTGCTCCGCCCCGCCCTGCCCCGCCCGGTACCGCATTGCCCTGCCCTGGCCCACCCCGCCCAGCCCTGCCCCGACCCGCCCTGCCTCGCCCCGTACCGCATTGCCCTGCCCTAGCCCACCCGGCCCTACCTCGCCTCGCCCCGCCCCGCCCCGTCCCGCACGATCCATCTCAATCCTTGGTTTCACTCCCACCATTCCCGTGCTTGACGACATGGTGCCCTGAACTCATTTATTTTATTGCTCCATCTCTCCTTTAACCTTTTCTCCTCTCCACTGCTCCTTCATTTTGCTGAATTACGGACGAACCTTCCGTATTTCCGACTTGCATTCCGTTGCGACCTTAAGTCAGGTTTTTCATCCCCACTTCATAGTTAATAACGTGCAACAGACTGGACAACACTAGAGTGGTGCTGACGTACACGCACATACATACACACTTGCTGCCTCAGTGTTTACCACCTTGTTTGTTCTTGGTAGGTCGAGGTTCGCGCCCCACTCAGGTTGCAGAAGGTTGTCACTGATGAGCGAGCAGTTTTTGTCCTCCTTCAGCAAGAGGATGGAACTATATGAATTCTAAGCTATCACTTGGAGGGTAATGGCTGGTGATCACGAGTCCAGCGCGTGAGTCCATGAGGTGGTGAGGCAGGTGGTGAAGCCTCATCGTCACCTTCGTCACTGGTGTTGCGTCGCCAAAACTTGCGTTACTCAAGACGTGAAATTCATCTGAATCGCCACCGTTCAGGGCATTTTGGCGGTGAATTTCCGAAGCATCCCATTGATTTTCAGAACAAGTCTGTCATTGAGAAGGTAAACACAGCATTGAACATTACGGAAATTCTCATGAATGAATACAACTTTACAGCTGAAAGCAACAGCCTGAGCGAGATTCATATTATACTCTTGACACGAGGCGACGCAGCAGCAGCAGCTTTGGCGTACCATGAATCTTATCTGGAGCTGCAGTACTACACGACAACTCATTGCTAAGAATAAGACTACGTGCAGCAAGGAGCCTCCCTCACTCACGCAGATCCACGACACTTTGCCGGGATTCAACAAACTCACCTTCGAATACTTGCGCTCATATAATTCCGACGTGGCTGAACTCCACGTGGATAAGTACAAGGTCAAGGATAACTGCAAGCCCATCAATCTTTGTCACTTAATTTTTTTCTGGACTTGCACAAGAAAGTACAAACATATCGCGTGAACCTGACGTCTTCTGGCAGCATACAACGCAAAAACGACGACATAACCTCATCGTCAACATCCTTCGCTGCCTTTCTGGACCAGTACTACCCTTTATGCTTCTCCATCGGAGGTACAGCGGCGGTTCAGATGACTCTCTACCCTGAGATGCTCACATGCTCTGCCACCTTCCATTGCCTTCACACATTCAAGACACTAATACTTCAACACTGCCAACTCATATCACTGTGAGGGGAAAGTATTAACCTGAATCACACCCAACATTCCATTCTATTTTCCTTTACATTCACTTAAAAAACCTTCCTTGCATTGCCTTGTTAACCTGCTTCTTTTTTTTTTTATATACAACTGTACATTTACATAAAAAAATGATATCAAACTTCAACTTGAAACGATAACAAAACCGTAGAATTCGTGTAAACTTTGAAACACATACACCGAAAAAGAGAGAGAGAGAGAGAGAGAGAGAGAGAGAGAGAGAGAGAGAGAGAGAGAGAGAGAGAGAGAGAGAGAGGTGGGGGGGGGAGCAGGGAGTGGGGCAGGTGAGGGTAATGAAGGAGAAGGTGATAAAGGCAATAATGACTTGAAATAAACGTGTTCCCAGACCGGAGGACCGAGCCAGGCAACGAAGGGAGAAAGGAAGGGAAGGAAGGAAGGAAGGAAGGAAGGAAGGAAGGAAGGAAGGAAGGAAGGAAGGAGAGAAGGAAGGATAGAAAGGGAGGAGAGACAGGTTATAAGGAGATACTAAAGGAAAGGAAAGAAAGAACAAAGAAAAAGGAAGGATGGAAGGAAGAAACCGGATGAATGACGTATGGGAAGGAAGGAAGGAAGGAAGGAAGGAAGGAAGGAAGGAAGGATGGAAGGAAGGAAGGATGGAAGGAAGGAAGGAAGGAAGGAAGGAAGGAAGGAAGGAAGGAAGGAAGGAAGGAAAGAAATGAAGGAAGGAAATAAAAGGAGGAAAAGAAAATAATAATTAAAAATAGTAACGATGAAAAGTGAACTGAAAGGAAGGAAGGGATGTCAGTGAAGGAAAATAAATAAAAAAACAAAAAAAATAAAGATAGGATGGAAGGAAGTAAAAGAGAGAAAATAAATAAAGAAAGAAAGAAAGAAAGGAAGAAAGAAAGGTTGAAGTCGGGTTGCACGAGGTAGGAAAAGGAAGGATTTGAAGTCAGACAGAATAGAAAATAAAAATAGAAAGGATTGGATGGAACAAAGCTTTATAAAAAAAAAAATGAGGAAAGGGTTCAAAAGGCTGCTCTTGAACACAAAAAAAAAAATATGTATAAAAAAAGAGAAAATTGAATGAAAAAATAAAATGTGGAAAAAATAAAAATCATGTACTTATAGAAACATATCAAGATAAATAAATGAATTAGTGAATAACGATAGAAAGAAAGAAAGAAAGAAAGAGAGAGAGAAAAAAATCAATATGTATTAGACTAGAATCGTCGTAGAATTTTAATTACTAATCTTGTTACTTTTATGTACCTTGGATTTTAAAGATATAAAAGTAATCTCTCTCTCTCTCTCTCTCTCTCTC